>OY757916.1:79404672-79542172 GCA_963585895.1 Sepioteuthis lessoniana | reverse complement strand
ATATATATTGGTTGATTGTTTTTATGGCAGATCAACTCTTGTGGGTTATCTAATGACAAATTCCGTCCATATTACATATTTGATTTTCAAGCGAATATTTTGTAAGTAACATTATTTTAAAACCATCCGGAGTTCATTTGTTTTCACTTATTTAAATGGTTTCAAGAATTGCTTTTTATTTTTTGCACCCAGTTAAATAGTTTCAAATATAATAAATGATCAAATAGTTCTATTTGACCCACAAATTGGACACAAGTGCAACCACTCCGCGTCAGAATGAACTTGGGAGAAATGTAAAAGCTCCATGACTGAAGCCTCAAAATCAGATGGTTTAGTTTCATATTCAAGACATTCATTCAGGGGGATTTTATCACTCTTCAGAGATTCTGTCGGCGTATTTTATAGCCCCAGCCGACTGGGATATATATATATAGATATATATATATATATATATGTGTGTGTGTGTGTGTGTGTGTGTGTGTGTGTGTGTTTGTGTGTGCTTGCTTTCCTGCGTATGTAATGACTAAGCTAAGCATATGACCACAGTATGAGCAGTTTCCCAATTAATTACCCCTGAAGAAATCCTCAAATTCTTCAACTGACAATAGACTGCTTCAAGTCACTAAAGAGAATGAAAATTATATCAGAAAATACTTTTACTTTTGCCTTTGTTGTTGGTTCTAACGTGTCATGAGCAGTTTTGTGTGTCATTTCATTGAATATAAACCATTTTTGGTTAATCATCAGCTTTCATTTTCTTTTCTTACAGACTTTATAGACATTGATTTTTGTGATGATTGTATAAAAAGTGAAACAGTCTTTTTTTTATATTCAAGCATGAACTCTATTCAATTTCGTGCTGCAACCAAAGATTAAGGAATATTCAATTTAAACTGAGTATTTATATTTGACCAAGATTTTGTGTCTTTTCGAGCGATAATTTCATAATGTATTTTAGTCTTTGTCATAAAATCTTGTAAATGTTTTAAATACTGATACAAAATTACGAATGATTATGAAAATTAGAGCTTAATTACCCTCTCAAACTTAATTATACTCGAATACATCTATACACTCCTATGAGAAAAAACAAAACCAAGCAAAACAAAAAAACAAACTAATGGGTTTTATAACATTTGGTGCAATTAGTCTTTTACTTTATTGTACAGAGGCAAACAGTCTGACGATAATGAAAAAAACGTCTGTTAGGATTACAAGAAAGCATAAGGTTACATTTTCACGAACAAAGAAAATATGTAAACTAAAGTGAAAAGAGACGAACTCGTGGGTGTACAACAAAACAATTAGGTGTAATAACTACGGGCAGAATCATTCATCGAATGACCAGGAACCGAACTTATTTAACTTAGTGGGTACCAGTCTATTGTACATCCATGTGTCATAGTCGGATTTAAGTCTCTCCTTTTTCTGCGTTTTTCCGGTCCCTACAAATCCCACAATGCCCTCTTCCTGGGAAGAAACTTCCTTTTTATCCCTCAAGGGAAATAACTTTTGTTAGTTCTTATCCCTAATACAAATATATAATTACTGATAGTCTTTTTTGACTGAAAATTTTACAATAAGATAAGTTTAATTTGGTTTAATCATTTTGTTTATTGATATATCAACCTTCGTGGGTTATTTAAAGCCAAAGCCATTCTTATGGAAGAACAGTAGTGGTATTATTTAATAAGATGGATAAGGGGTTTCATACCTTTCCAAAGGTGTTAATCTGGAAGAGAATGCAATAGCTCGACAGGAGTTCAAACTCGATTACATCGATGTAAGTAAAAGTAAAGTTGGCGACCATAGTCGAGGGTGACCCGAAGGCTCCCTTTTCGATAGCTTACTACACCAAGGTGTAGGGGAGGGCGCTACTCCTTTCCCTGGATTGCTCCACTTTACCCTTGATCCGTACCTTATAATGTTAAGCAAGGAGGCATCAAGTACCATTTTTTGAGTCTTTGGTATGACTCGACCTGGGATTGAACCCAGGTCTCCCGGGCCATTGGCGAACACTCTAACCGCTAGTCCAATGTCCGGTACATCGATGTAAAGTAAGACAAATTCACTGATATAAATTTTCATCAGATATATCTTGCTACTGTGACGCGAAAACTTTACTTTTATCCCAGAACGGGGTTTTATTTTTGCACGCGTGAAGATGGGGCAGGTTGGCACTTGATCCCTTGTAGAATAAGTCCTCGTTCAGAGTTTTTTTCTCAGGCATATAAGAACGGGCATATTATGTGGGGGATTAATTTATGGCCAGACTGACCGCCGCTGGCAACGGGTTCCAAATTTCACACTATACACACACCCACCAAGGCCACTAGTCTTCCTCCCCTAGACAATGGAAGATATGGACCTCTAGGTTGAGACGTAATAATATTAATTATAGTAGTCGGCAATTCCGGTTTCCCGTGTGATATTTTAAATGAATTAATAGGACAACTTTAAACAAGATAACATAAGGCGAATAGAAGCTGGAAAAGAAATATGACATAACAAACTCGTAGAAGACACTGCAAATAACAACTTCAACCACGTGGGAACATTAAAATATATCAATCTTTTACTATACATAGATATACACCTTCAACGTGTCAAATATATCATAAATGAACAGTCCATGAACATAAATGTCTTTCTTCTTTTCTTGTCTTTCGTTTTTCTTCAAATTGTGTGTGAGAGAGAGAGGGTATATAAAATTGGGTATAAGGAGAAATGGTCTCAAAGTTTACTTATCTTTTTTTCTTTGATGGAGTTCCTGTGGAGAATATTTCCTCTTTTACGGGCTAATAGACTTTATGCTATTTTTAATACTGGCTTGTAAAAAATGGCTTCTTCGTGTCCGAGATATTCCTCGTCTTCTTTTACCCGGAGTACTTGGCTTTGGTTCTGTCCCCTACGAACCCTGTCCAACAACTAACTTTCTTACTATCTATATCCGCTGACGGGAAGGAGTCCCCACTTCTGTTTTGGGGTCCCAGCCAATCATTTGGCTTCTCTCTTCTTCCTTCCCGTGTCAGGCGACCCGAGTGAGGTCACCAAGTACCTGTGACCCACATTCTTTCTTAACGGTCATTCTTTGACGGCTTGCCACTGTTAATTCGAACACGAGGATAGTAGTAATTTTATTTCTATCTTCTCAGTGGGAGACCACGTGACACTACATAAAAGTCGGTTGGGATTTTAATTTGCCACTACATAAAAAAATTAGTTTAATGTTAGATCTATATTTAGAATAAAACCGATCTGTTGGTGATGTCTAGAATATGCTGTATTCCCTGCACATGATAGAAAACTGTATTTGACGGTGAGGCTCAAGGTCTGGAGATCTAAGGAATGAGAATTACCTCTTTATTCCCATTACTTACAGGTCCACTATAATCTGGGGTAGAAGTACATGTTAGGGTCCCATCTATGTATCATATAGATTGGTTTAAGAATAATTCCTTATTCGATAGGAAACATGTGCAAAAAACATGACAAAAATTCCCCAAACTCTAAAGAAACTGCACAAAAATATAAATATGGAATTTGAATGAACACCATTCCTTAATCTTTAGGCATAAAATAACTCTAGACAAGTTGACATATCATTTAAATCAATCTGTTAATCAAAACACAAGAATAGTGTCTATGTTAGTGTGTGGAGGTGTGATATCCTAAAAAAATTAAAGTGGCAAGGCTAGATGACATATAATTTGCTTAAATTCTCACTCAGATGATGAAACATTTGCCATCTCTCATTACTGTGTATTTTCTCTATGACCTAAAATTTTCTTTTAAAATGTCTGAATATAACAAAATTGCTGTAATTAAAAGCCACGTTGCTGATATTCGTTAAGCAGGAAAGTCTAATTCAGAAGTAAAGTGTGAGAATATCCAGATTTCATTGTCTAGAGTTCAGAGAATTGGTAACACATTTTAAACGTGACGTTTATTGGTTAAGAAAACAAATCCTGAAATCTTAAAATGACAGAAGATTAAAAACTAATTTTGATCGCTTAGAATATTCGGTCTATTGTCATCATTTTCGTTGTTATACACAGAACGTTTCGGCCGGTGCGTCCTTCAGCCTTCTTCAGGTGTTTCATGTTGAACACGGGAGCCTAAAAAATACAGTCGTGAAGAATCGTTAAAAAACACTAAATAATTGGTACGTGATAAGAGAAAATCAGAGAGTCTGGACGATTATAAAAAACAGTTGAATGAAAATAGGAAAAAAAATGAGAATGAAGCTTGTTTCTCATCATTGTAGTGTTCAAAGAAACTGTTTATGATTATTAAGAATTTAGCAGACTTAATTTCTTGAAGAATTTCTTTGCATACTGCATTGACAAAAAAAACAAACAAACAAAAAACCCAGCTCCATTCACATTTTTGTCACTATAAGGTCACTGTGATAGTCAGCGATTGGAACATTTTCTCTTGAGTGATGAGTCTTTCAATGCACCAGAATGCTCTTTATGAGGGTTAGAGGAACGTTTAACAAAGAATGCCCGTTTACCGCAGTATGGCATAGAAAGTGATTTGGAGTGTGTTTTTTTTTTTTGCATCAATCGTTGGCGATCTGAGAAGTCCATTAATAGAAAGAAATACCAAAATACCTAATCTGAACAAAAGGTGTTGCAGAAATAAGAAGTAAAAGGATATTTTCGAACAGAGCACATAGCAAAAATAACAAAACCATCGTTTGAACGTCATTTTTTCTTCAAAATGATCTGACCAGTTCAGTCACTTTAATCCCATAGAATATATTTGGGCACACATTAAGACTTGGGAGAAATTTGGAACTCTGATCAGTAAGAGATGTATTGAAGAACATTAATGTGTCACACTGTATGTATTTATCCAGCCTCTCCGCAAGGAGCAGAATGCAACACAAGGTCAATTTTTAAGCCGGGTGACCTGGTCTGAATTGATAATTTTCCTTCTCCAAGAATGGTCTGTGTAGGGTAGATATGGAGAGAAGAGAAAGATTAGATACTTTCTCAGAAGAGCTAGCGTGAAGCGAAACACAAACGGGAAAGTCGAGGATTTCATTTCTTTGAAGCACTTCACTATAAATTGTTATGAGAAAGCTTGCATACTAGATGACCCATTAGGGGTTTGTTCATAAAATATCGAGATAGAAATGATTAATGAACGAAACGTTTTCATTCAAGTAGTCTCTTTGGAGATCAACTATCTTATTCCAGCGATTTTTCTTATGGTTGAAGCACTTTTGAAAACTCGTCTTTGGGTTTGCTTCATAATCGCGCTTCTACGAATATCCTTCACATTCTGAAATCTTACAGTTGATATGAATTCCTAAATTATGTGTGTCACCAAATCTAAAATTAGAAGGAAAAAACCCGCGTAGTTTCCAGTAATAACATTTTTCTACTTTGTCTCAAAGAGTTGGTTGTGGCTGAAACATAGCTTTTTATGACAAGCAAAAGAAAGATTTGTCTCATATTAAAATTAATTTTGGACATAAATAATACAATTAATCTTATTTCACGACAAATATTTTACCTGTATTTGTCAGAATAAAAGATCAATTGCAAAAATTTGATAAACTCACTGTAATATTTTGCGCAGGAATGTACGTGAGTGTATAAGAATATGTACTTACCTATATATATATATATATATATATATATGTGTGTGTGTGTGTGTGTGTGTGCGTGTAGACATTTTTTCGTTGTAAGACCAAAGAGAGAAATAAATTTAAAAAATTAATAGTTTCACGAAGAGATTTGTACATTATAAAGATTTATTTCGTGGACCTATTCCTTTTAATATATATATATATATATATATATATATATATATATATAGATAGATAGATAGATAGATAGATAGATAGATAGATAGATAGCGTGCATATAAATAAGATATTGAAACGAAATAAAACATTCTGAAACTAGGGAATAATAAAGTAAACCTTTTGAAATACTGATCGCAGCAAAAAACATAAGGCATATATTCCCCAACTTATCAACTTTTCAAATCGATCAATTTATCTGACAATGTAAGCACTTAAAGATAAAAGAGCAACGCTCATATCTAACAAAAACAATGTCATAATGCGACAACATCCGTAACATTTCTTAATATGAAGTATCTAGCTAGAAAGCGTCTGTAACACTATCTACACAGAGATAAATGCAATGGATTTCATTTGCTAGTGGCTACATAATGAAGCAAATTAACCTTAATGTTATTAACTCACATAAATAGACATAATCATATTTATTGATGTACCTAAAATAAATTCCTGGTGTTCCCTGAGAGGAACATTCTCATGAGAAAATGATTTCAATGTCTTCGGTTTTCCGGTTTGTGTATCTTGACTAAACAATCTCTTTGATTTTACCGCCATTTTCAGCAGTAAGCAAATGATGATAGATTTTTATTTTCCCTTTACTATCATGTCTAATAATAATAATAATAATAATAATAATAATTGTAATACAGGCAGTGAGAATATACAGTCCGGATATAGGGATGAAATTCGGCATTAAAAAATACGCAATGCTAATGATGAGAAGTGCGAAACGACACATGATGGAAGGAATAAAACTAACAAATCAAGAAAAAATCAGAATGTTCTGGGAAAAGGATGATTAAAGTTCTTGGGTATATTAGAAGCGGACACCATCAAACAAGTGGAGATGAAAAAATAAAAGAGTATCCCAGGAAAACGAGATAACTACTCGAAACCAAACTACATAGCAGAAATCTCATTAAATGGAGAAACACCTGTGGTGTCCTCCTTGTAAGATATTCAGAACCCTTCTTGAAGTGTACGAGAGAGGAGCTTTAACAAATTGATCAGAGAAAACTAATGATGATGCGTAAAGCCTTACATCACAGAGATGGTGTTGACAGACTATATGTGTCAAGAAAAGATAGCGTTGATACATCGATACGACGACCCGAAGACTACATAAGAAAGAGCAGAAGAAGACTGATTACAGCAATAAGAAACAATTAATACAATACAAGGATCAACAGAACAAAAATAACATGAAAACTAAAACAGGGAAGAAAAACAAATGTATTGACAGTTCAACCAACAAATAAGCGAGATCTCACACGGAAAACTGGGACTTAGCAAATAAAGGGAAACCTTAAGAGGGTAAATGAATCTCTTCTAATTGCAGCACAGAACAATGTAATAAGAACTATGTCACAGCAAGAATAGAAAAGATATAACAAAATGGCAAATGTATGTTATGTAGTGATAAATCAATCGCAAAATAAGTGAATGCTGCACATTAGCCCCAAAAGAGTACAAGACTTGATAGGGAATGTGAACCACTGGACATTGTGTAAGAAGTTTAAATTTGACCATATGGACGAATGGTATTTGCAGATCTACCCTGGACAATGAGATGTACAAACTTCTCCTGGATTTTGAGATACAAATGGATCATTTAATATCACCCAGACGATCAGGCCTAGTGGTAGTCAACAAAAAGAAAAAAAAACCCTGCCAAATAGTGGACTTTGCCGTTCTGGCCGACCATATTGAAAAAATAAAGCGAAAAGAGATACAAGAACATTGACATTGCCAGAGAACTGAAAAGAACTAAGAAACATGTGTGTGCATATATGTGCATATATATATATATATATATATATATATATATATATATATATATATATATATATATACGTGGTGCATTCAATACGTTTCCAGACTTTCTGTACAGGCATATAGAATTGTCATAGACTCTTGAAAATTGACTATGTTATTGCTATACATCTTATGAGATGACTGACCAGTTTTTATGATTTCAGGTTCAAATCAACAGCTACAGCAGCAATTGAAATACACCCTACTAAAGCCTGATTGTTACAGCTGGTGGATTTCAAAAATACAATCTGGACGTGAGGACACTTTAGAAGAACGATATGCAATAAAATTCTGTTTTAAACTTTGAAAAAATGACACAGAAACGTATGGAATGCTTAAGAGATTCTAGGAAGGCAAGGAGTCTGTGAGGGATGATGAAAGGTGTGGGAGGAATAAGGAAGTCAATACACCACAGTTGATTGACCAAAGGGTTAGGGTTACTATATTGAGGTTTTAAGGGAGTTCAGGAAGTGATTCCGTCGGAAGAGGTCAGCACTCTTCAAATCGGGTCAGTGGCATTTCTACCAGGACAATGCACCAGTCCATAAGTCCATCCTTGTCACAGACTACTTGAGCAAGATGGGCATCAAAACAGTTCATCACCCTCCCTATAGTCCAGACCTTGCTCCCTGTGACTTTTGGTTATTCCCTAAGCTCAGAGGCTGTCGTTATGAGACAGTTGAGGAGATGAAAGAGGCTGTGACGAAGGTCATTGACACGCTCACACAAGAGGACTTCCATGGAGCCTTCCAGAAGTTGTTCGAACGGTACAACAAGTGCATTGCAGCCGGAGGAGATTACATCGAAGGGGACGAGAGTTTTATGTGTGTACTATCAATGAAAGTGCCCACACGAAAAAAGTCTGGAAACTTATTTAATGATCCTAGTATATATATAATTACTGTTGTTATCCTTGAACATAACATTTTATTGAACATGTGAGCATAACTCAAGGGTTAACCGGAACACAAGTTCGACATACATGAATGTACATATAGTAACAGTATGAAGACGTATGATAACCGTATTCAGTGAACTAATCGGTTTTTAAGAAAGGCATGAGTCCACTTTTCCTTGAACTCTATCATATCAGAAAATTTCAAAACATCTTATCATTTGTATACCATGATATGTGTGAAAAATCCACTCTGTCATAATTACCTCTGGTAGTAGCTACTGGAAGTTTTTACTCCCATATTCAACTCTGACAGGATCCAATAATGTCATGAACGTTTCAAGTAACCCAAAATTCTATGTATGTAATACGTTCCCGATTTAATTCTTAGAATTTTATCGAGCAAGCAAGAGAACTTATTTCATTCGATCCAGAAAACAGTTCAATCAGAAGATAGGGTTGGGTCTTAACATGCCCATAATTTGTTTTGCAGCTAAATCGATTGGAAGCAAAAGGAACCACAGCCGAAAAGAGCAAAAACGAAAATTTTAGCATTTAGAGTAAAGAAAAAACTTTAAAAAATAAACAATGAGAGAAATTAGCCGTCAGAACGAACAGCATTCTGCTTAGAAAAAGCCCAAAAGGGATTGTATATATAAATGGAAAGTTATACAAATGAAATACCTTTCAAACCTTCAGCTACAAACGACTAAAGTCAGCAAGAAAATTTAGAATAGAACAAAATGAAAAGCGAGTGTGCACTACGCATGCGTACGATATATCAAGGGATTAGAAAAAGAACCAAAGGCAAATGCGTCTTGAATATTAGGAACCAGAAAAACAGTAAACTTAAATATCGCAGACGCATTAGAAAAACTGAAGTTCAATATCGTTGGGCGAATGGCTGCACGATTAAATATACAGCATAAAACAGATACATATGAGGATTCTCATAAACGTATATATATATGTGTGTGTGTGTGTGTGTGTATGCTGTATAATAGATAAAAATAATTTCTATATTGATGCATTTCTATATTTACATAACTTATTTCTCTTTGCAATTCAATTATAGTTACCGTTTATGTACATCTATTTCGTTCTCTCTCTCTCTCTATATATATATATATATATATATGTATATACATGTGTGTGTGTGTATGTGTGTGTATAAATATTTCTCAGCCATCTCTCACTCTTATGTCACTATTTCTCCTCATGTCAGACTCTCTGTCTGTCTGTCTGTCTGTCTCTCTCTCTCTCTCATATATATATATATATATAGAGAGAGAGAGAGTGGTACGCCTTTAAAATTACTTGACAAGCACACGTATCTTGGCAGTAATATCTCATCGATTGAAAATGATGTCAACAAACGCATAAGGAAGATGTGAAATACTATAGATAGGTTATTGATCACATAAAAATCTGAAATTTCCGATGGAATAAAACAGGATTTCTTACCAGCTGTAGCTTTGTTTATACTATTATATGGATGCACCGTCTAAACCCATGAAGAAAAAGCTAGAAGGTAATTACATAAGAGTATGACTTGGGGTTTTGAACAAATGCTGGAAGTAACATCTCATAAAATAGCAGTTGCAAGGCCACTTGCTTCCCATCTCATAAACCATCCATGTAATTCGAACAAGACATGTGAGGCACTTCGAGAGAAGTGAGGACGACCTCATAAGTGACCTTCTTTTATGGACTTTTACATATGGACACACCAGTGTTGGCTAAGAAGCAAAGAATTACATACATTGGCTCTGTGCAGACACTAGATGCAGTCTAGAAGACCCACCAGGAGAGATGGTCGATAAGCGAGAGACATTCTGTGACTCCGAGCTGTCAGCTTGCCTTGATGATATATGTATATATATATGTATTATCAACCACGGACAAACTGTTTCGTTGTATTACAACTCTTCAGTGTGGCTAGACATGTAGGATCCTTGAAGCTGGAATCGAAACCCGCACAACTTTAGGTTAAACACACACACACACACACACACACACACACACACATATATATATATATATATATATATACATATAGGCAGCAAATTGTTATCTATAATACAACCATACACTCAAAGATATTGTAGCATTAAATCTACCACAAACTTCATGCAAATCTTAAAAGCTACCCTCCTTCCTCATAAATGCATTATTGCATCACTTGACGCTGAAAACCTCTTCACCAATGTACCTGTCCAACAACAATAAAAGTTATCATAGAAAATGTATATTATCCCCCCTTCATTCCTCCTCCCGCCATAAAACCACACATCTTCGAAAAATTTCTCCATGCCTGCACTACATAAGTTCCTTTCTACGACACTTCAGGAAAAATATATACACAAACAGATGGTATTAGTATGGGTTCTCCGCTTAGACCCTCTATATCCGAATTTTACATATCCCACATCGAAAACAAAATATTCAATACAATAAAAAAGCCCAAAATATATGTCCGGTATGTAGATGATATTTCCATTGCGACAGAATCCAATGACGAAATTAACAAACTAAAACAAAGCCTTGAAAAGAATTCTGTATTAAAGTTTATTACCGGACTCATCATTAATAAAAAAAATCCCATCCAAGACGTCCTGACCGATTCCAGCAACAACGACAAATTCCTAACATCCCTATTCAAAAAATCAACCAGTCACCAATCTGCTTAACTATCATAGTGAATGCCCCCAAAATATAAAATAACCCTTATAAAAAACTTACTTGATCATATTTACCAACCCCTCCGCTCGGGCAGAATATGACACAAGGTCAATTTTTAAGCGGAGTTTAATAGGTTTGAATTCAGAGTTTTCCTTCTCCTAGACTAGTTGCCTCACCAATGCTGAAGAACTTAGTCTGTCCTACTATTTACCCATAGCTGGAGGGAGAATAATTGGATTCATACCTTTCCCAAGGGTATTAGTGCTATGTGAAATCCAACCAGTTAGGTCCAGGATTTGAACACGTGTCGCCGTGTCCATATTCTGCGATGATAACCATTACACCACGGGCACCTCCCCCCCAAAAAAAAAACTTACTTGATCGAGCTTGTTACATATCCTCCTCCAAGACAATATTTCACAAAGAATTAAAGAACGTAAAACAAACCTTAGTCAATAATAACTTCCCCAATGAAATAATTGATCGACAAATAAAACTATATCACCATATATATCCACAAAAATAGCAACAATAACAATAATAACAATACTAACAGAATAAACCAATACTACAAAAATCAAATGCATAAAAACTATAAAGTAGACGAGGAAGTAATAATCCACATCATAAACAGACACATTAAAACCACCGAACCTCAAAAACAAATAAAACTCATTATCTACTCCACAAAATATAAACTATCCAACCTTATTGTTTAGAATAACACAAACTTCCCCAAAACCCACGAACCAGAACCAATGTAGTATATAAATTTACATGTCTATCTTGAGAATGTTTCGCAAAAAACAACAGAAAACCTAATATCTATATTTGTCAAATCACAACCACGCTCTCTCGTCGCCTTACCTACCATTTCTTTTTACATAAGCGCCATAACACAGCATATAATGACAAAGAATAATAAAGACAGTGACTCACTCAAATCCCCAGACATACGAAAAATTCTAAATAGCATTCACCACAAGTATAAACATATTAAACGTATAAAAAAAAAAAAAAAACACTCACCCTAACTGAATGAATCAATCCCATCTATAATTCATCATAAAATCGAAAAAAGAAGCCTCTCTGAATAAATATAAAACTCACAATTTTCCAAGCAACAAACAATTTAACACTACCCCCGAAGATGACCAGCGAAATGGTCGAAAGTGCTTGGGCTAATATAGGTTTTTTCTCCACCATCTCGTCCTGGAAATACGAAGAATAGTAAGAAGACCCTTCAACTTCACATGAATATCATAAAAAAGAGGTAGTCCTTAGTATTTAACAGAACTTGTCTCTAAACACACACACACACACACACACACACACACACACACACACACATATATATATATATATATATATATATATATATATGTACATTAAACTGTTACCCTTGCTCAGTCGTCTGGGGCTGTAGAATAAATACACCGACTGCACCTCTGCATATGGGTAAGATCTCCCCAACGAGTGTCCTGGATATGGCACTAGGCAATCTGATGGGGAGGTTCCAGTGATGCTGGAGTTTTGGGGAATGCGGAGCACTCTTTCTATGCCATCGCTCCCTGGTCCACTCTGGTCCGAAGTGGTAGCAACGTGATGAGGCCCTATCTATGGGTTAAATAGAACTTATCTGCGTACTTATGCTAAACAAAGTTACTTGAACGAGAACTGTTTTTGACATTGAAACTGTACTTACGAGAACTGATTTTGACATTGAAACTTTACTAATACTAAACTGAATTGCTTGAAATAGAACTGATTTTGACATTGAAACTGTACTACACTAAATTAAATTATTCGAAATAGAATTTTTTTTACATTTAACTTTGTATAAACAAAGTATACTCAAACTAAACTAAATTGTTTGAATTAGAACTGAATAGCTTGAAATAGAAATGCTTTTGACAGTTAAACTGTGTACTTATGCTAAACTGAATTTTTTGAAATATAACTGTTTATTTGAATAAAAATAGATTTGACATTAAATAACCTACATGGGTTGATATGCCTTAAAACACAAACAAATAAACAATTACTCTGTTACCCGTTACCAGTTTTTTTATCGCAATCTCTCCGATATATATATATATATATATATATATATATATATATATATATATATATATATATAATGTACTGAGGGAAAGGAAAAGAATTCTGGAAATTCAAATAAGAAAACAAATTTACTTTGTCTTCAACATCTCTTCTAGAATGGAATGGTCTCAGTAGGTTTTACAAGAATCTTTGCAGAAGTTTGTACTATGTTTTATTCACATAACAAAACTTTTAGATTTAACGAATTTTTTGACATAAATCCCTCAACACACATACTTACACACTTACGCACGCACACGCACACACACACGCATATATATATATATATATATATATATATATATATATATATATATAGAGAGAGAGAGAGAGAGAGAGAGGGGTGCAGTATTCCTTCTATTCAACACAAAGTAATGAAAAGTAAATATTAAAAATTATGTGTTGTGATCACCTCAATAAAAAAGATTAAATCCAGATGAAAAAATATCTGACTAAATTATCTTTTTTATTATTTTATATACTTTTACAAAAATATCATTTTGTTTTATAATTCTATATTGTAGGTCACTAAATACATTGGAATACAATATATGCAAAATCTATTCAAAAGTGCGTACGTAATTTTTAGACATCTCTGCATCCTTCACCATTGCAAACTGTCAGGTTTTAGGATCTGAATTTAAATTTCAACATGTACTGAAGGAGAATAAATTCGCGTGCAAAGCAGCGTGAAAAGGTACGTTAAATAGATGCTTTAAAAAGTATTAAATGAATCTTGAAAAAGCCTCGCGGTTTTAGTCGTTATTTTTATAAAACGTATAATCGTTAAGAATGCTTGAATATTTATTTAATTCTGAAGTGGAGTATTTAGTTTAAGTATACATTTAATTTCAAATTTTCGACGATTACATGGTAAATCAAAGGAAGACGTGAGAAGGATGCAATCCAATATAATATGTCTGTAGTTACCAACCTCTCTTCACGGTCAATTTTTAAGTGGAGTTTAACAATTTTGGATTCAGAGTTTCCATTCTCCTTGATTAGTTGCCTAACCAAGGCTGAAGAACCTAATCTGTGCTACTATTCACCCATGACAGGATTGAGAATTAGAGGGTTTATACCTTTCCCAAGGGCATAACTGCTTTGTGAAATGCAATCAAACTCGTCGAGGATTTGAACTCGTGTTTCCGTGTCCATTTCTCTAAGCCGATAACCATTACACCATGGCCACCTCCAACACAATATGTATACTATGGTTTGATTAAACAATTTTTCTGTTGTCAAATAATTTGGTTTTGGTGTTTAATGGCATATCAACCAACCTGGGTTATTCAATGGCAAATCCATCCTTCTAGAAGAACAGTAGTGATAATATTTAACCCATAGCTGGGATGATAAGGGGGTTCATACATTTCCTATGGGTATTTGTTTGAAAGTGAACGTAAAAACGTTCCGCAATCCACGGCTTTAACCATTACACTACGAGGACACTCCCCCGTCGAATAATCGTAATTTTTTCTTATTGCTTTTTTATATAGTTATAATACCGAAGAAAAAATTCAAAACTAGTTTGGTCAACGTGTTACTTTTATCAGATTTAGTGCAAAAAATAAGACAAACTACGTGGAAACTGTTACAAGGAGGAGGAGGAGGGAGAGGAGGAGGAGGAAGAGGAGGAAGAAGGGGATTCTGAACTTTGTTGGTGGTACCTGGGAGATAAAAGTGATGTTTACAAACCTGGCATCGAAGTTCATTGTATGTTTAGTTAACTCGGTGAGTGGTAGGTCGAGAGAATTTTGATGATGTCAGAAGTAATCAATTATTAGATAGTTGGCGTCTGGTGCTGAGTGGAGGTTCATTGAATAGTCTACTTGCTTTTGGGGTCAAGTTTAAGATATTCAAAGTCTTTTTTGAAAAAAAAATGAGACTTCGTTATAGCAATTAAAGTTAAATAAAATGGTAATTCGGAAATTAGACTTTAAAATCCTGTAAACTAAAATTTTGCGTCTAATATGTAAGAAAGCTTTTGATTCTTTGATTTTTTTAAAGAAATATTTTCTTTTTATGAAGTAGTTATTAAAACTGTTTATATGTATCGTAATCTTTATGGTTTGAACAAATCCGTTTGAGGCGGAAACATTGATTGTAAGTTATTGACTTGTTGAGGTAGCAATTATTGAATTTTACGTAACAATGAGATCAATTATAGGGAGTATAGAAATGTATGTATTGGTGATACGTAATAGTGTGTCCTATTTGCAATAGATGTGTTTGAATATTTTAGCATAAATTTGATATTGTTATGAAAATTGTTGATGAACTGATTAAAATCCTGGAGGGAGTCTTCAGCTTGTGTCTATATGAAAAAGATATTTATGTATTTACAGTAATGATGGGGTATCAGATGAAAATTAGTGATCTTTGTACTTGGACATCCATGGAGATATTAGCATATCTGGGCACCATTTTGGTTCCCATGGTTGTTCCCTGGACCTGTAGCAAGTGGTGACAGTTGAATTCAAGATTGTGAATGATGTTGCAAATATTATGCATTAGGTTTTCTTGAAAGTGAGATGAAGACAGAAAGACAAAACAAATTCATCTTTGAAAAAGGAAGCTGAGACAAAAGAAACAGAGAGGAAACTGCTGCAAAAAAGAAATAATTCAAAGAAGTATTCAGATATGATGCAAAATTAAACAAATGAATGAATGAATAGGGGAAAAAAATGAAGATGATAAATAAAATAAGAAATATGGAAATGTCTCAAACAAAAAAACATTAATTAAAAACATAAATTCATAGAATCAAATAGAAAAGCTAAAGCAAAAACTTAGATATTGATCGCATGATTAAAATGAATATTTCCATAAACAAGGAGCAATATGACCCTCCCTCAATCCCCGCCCTAAATAAACAAACAAACAAACAAAAAAAAAAGTAGTATGCGTTCAAAAAGTAAACATTTGCATCTGCTTTCTTCGTTTTGACTTTTGAGATTTTTTTTATAGCATCAAATTCATTTGCATTTCAATGTACAATAAACAAAGCGATAATATTTCCTTTTAAATTAAGTAGTGAACATGAACCTCTTTAAGAAATGAACTTTCTGCTTGACAATTTGAAAATATCTGTTCGTCTATTCCCTTTTCTCAATCAATACAATCAGTTTATTTAATCATGTAAAATGAGAAAATATTTTTGTTTACTTTACGAAAAAATATTAAAGTACTGATATTACTGTACTAAGATGACTAAAATAAGTAACCAAAGACTTGTGTACCATACTAAGTGGTGTTTATTAAATTGTGATGATAGTACTATACTGGTGCTTGAGATATAGAAATATTTAATTTTAGAGAACGAAAATTTAAAGATAAAACCTTTCCAATTCTAGAGATTCAATCATAATAAAAATTGCTGAAACTATTCTTTAAAAAAGTTATACGTTATGTTGAATTTTCATAAAAAGAATTAAGGATAAAGTCACGGGATAAAAACAGTTCATTAAAATAAAAGTATTGAAAAAAATTCTAAATCCACATTTGAATTACATTTAAATTTTTCTACTTGATATAAATGCATAATATTAATAAGAGATGGGAATTCTATGGATTTTAATTACTTTTAAACCTCTTGACTTTACTGATTAACTCAGTTTTCACTTTATTTCAGTCCTCCTATGGTTTCTAATACAAATCAGACATTGTTGACAGTTTTATTTCCCTAACGTAATTGTTGATAATCTTTTGAAGCTTCTCAGTTTGAAGAGAATCTGAATTTTGGCTGGGCCATGCCAGACTTCAGCATTTTCAGCTTCGAAGAATTGCTTTATTATTTTCTTCAGTATGACAAGGGACATTATCTTTCATAAAGAGAAAAGACACACTGTTCTTACACACCGCAGCATTTAATTTGCCATCTAACTGAATTAGTCGGGGTTCAATACTAATACCAGAGGACATCCGCACACCAATATACTATTATCTCCGAATTTAACTGTTTTTTGTCACACATCTATGAAGAAATATGTTTTCTTTATGCCGTCAAACATTCTGATTGCCATCAGAGTAAACCAACTTTATTTTCGTCGTTAAAGAATATTCTTGCTCAATTTTCATCGGTCTTGACAACTTGTTTGCTAAGATTACGCCGGCTTTTATTTATATTCTGTATTTAAGCTTTCATTAATACTGTTTTAATGCATCATTAGTCTTCGGACTCGACCTTTTTTTTACAAAACATATATGAGAAGCGTACTTAGTAATTTTACGTATTTTATTTTTTCATCCGAGCTCATAAGAGATGTACTCTTATGGACCCCTTCACATGGCCGAGCAAAGTCAGGGCGACCAGCAGCTCTGTGAGGATACGGGTTGTGTAGCCCTGAGGACTTGCCGGAAGCGATGAACAATAGAGAGGGGTGGTGAGTTAGGGTCAGAGATATTCATGCTGATGGCAGGACAAAATGATGATGACGATTATTATTTCATCAATAACATTTTAAAATTAATTTTCGCCGACCCTTGAAACCAAAATTCTTCTTCAATAAAATAGATATAATCGAACTTCATCATTTCTCGTCGAAATCTATTCAAAATAATCTATATGTATAAAAAAATTGTTTCTAGTGAAAAGCTGATCCAAAAATATTCCTGAAAGTTGCAATCCCTTATATTTCATGTTTTACTTCATCATTTGGTTATTTAATTCGCTGCAAAAATGAATACTCTTTAAACAGTCTTGCAAGCGCATTCTAATTTTTATAAAAGTTAACTTAGGAAATCATATAAACACGATTGATTGATTGTAACTATTGTAATTCAAATAATTTACAGTCAAATTAAATCAAATATCCGTATTGAATATAAAAAAAAACAGATCTATTTGACTCATAGATGGGGTGCCAAACTGCTATTAAAACTCCAGTTTTGAGTAGACCAGGGAGTTACGACAATGAAGGGGTTATCTACACTCGTTGGGTTTCCAGAAGTGGAGTTTCACTATCTGATACTGTTTAGTATCATACCTTGTACACCCTTTTTGGGAGGGGGCTGTTTTACCCCTCGGCAGGGGAAGAAGCGTATTCTAATCCCTGCCGACTGAGTGGTATAAATTCGACTCGTATTCTTACTCTGTCTAGTTTACATTAATAAAAGCGAAGAAAATTGAAATAATACGACAGACATTATAAAAATGACAATTCTTGTGGGTGATTAAGTGAGAGAAATCTTAGAAAAAACCTTTAGCTAAGCAATAAATTTCCCCTATTTCATTATATCACTCGCTTTCTTCTACAATTTATTTCAAGCAAATCAACAATAATTTAGAAGTCTAGGAGAAATAAACAGCGAGAAAATAATCAATAAGGTGGCAGCAGAAATCATTTCTTAATCTAGTTTATGAAACAAAAATTTACAGTACCTTCAGGTTCACGATATCAGCTCCAAGAAATTTTGTTCTTAAGCTCAGACATAAATTTCAACTGATAACTAAATATCTTCTATATCTTCAGCTTTCTTCTACCATTTAAAAAAATTATACCTTTTTTTCTCCTTTTTATTTCTCCCTTTTCCCATCTCATCTTGCTTTCTCTTTTGGCGATGGCATCCACTGTACCATCCATCCCCTGATACCATCTGCTGATTACATTCACTAAATTGGCAATGAAAACAAGGAAAATAACAAAACTTACGAACCATTGCTACATGTAGTCATTAAGATAGTTTATCATTCGTGAGAATCGAACTTACGATGCTATCGGATCCACTAATTGAGCTTGTTAACTATCGTTTAGTCTGAAACATGGACAAAATTGAATTGATTGATTTCAACGGCATGTCAACCCGTCGACGATTATTTTATACCTAGAAGGTTGTAGAATCGCGTTTATTGTATGTTTATATTTACATTTTTGGTGTTGATGCTTCTAAAGATTTATTTTTGCTCACAAATACGACTAATTTCTAAACAGATCTATTAGATTCTTTGATGGGACCCTAACAGGTACAACCACTCCAGGTCAGAGTGGACCAGGGAGTAATGACAATGAAGAAATACTCTGCACTCCCCAGATCTCTAGTAATGGAGCCTCACCATCAGATCCTGTTAAGAGTCATACCCAAGACACATTTTTTAGTGAGGTTTACTCCCCTGCAGGGGGATACAGTCAGCGTATTTTAAGCCTTACCAGTAAGGCGGATTGATGAATTAGTTGAGCATCTGAATGGACAGTATTCCAATTACTAGTTACACTTGTTAGATTATTTTTTAAACATTGCACTACGGTAAACGCCAAAGAGTCCTAGTTATTTACGAAGCTTTATTTTGGCTGAAAGCCAGAAATATGAGGTAAGTAGTAAGAATCGAACTCATTAACAATGGCCTGCTAACCATTTTACGACGCAAGGTGTCCATGATATGATTCGGTGTCAAAATAAGAGAGAGGGTTAAAAATCTAACTTCTATGGGGGTGTCCTCGTGGTGTAATGGTTAAAGAGATGGACTGCGAAACCGTAGTAAGCGAGTTCGTATTCCAGTCGCGCTATTACGTTCACTTTCGGACAAATACCCTTGGGAAAGGTATGAACCCCCTTATCCTCCCAGCTATGGGTTAAATGGTACCAGTACTGTTCTTCGAGTAGAATAGCTTTGGCATTAAATAACCTACAATGGTTGATATGTCATTAAACAAAGAAACCTAACTTCTATACTAGAGAATCACACTGTAGGAATCACTATTTGTATCAATTTTGATTCTATTAATATCACATATTGTTATATATTGATCCCATGAGAAACGTTTGAAGTTCCTATAATTTGTATTTTTCATTTATAAAAATGACTGCACTAGGATTAAGTATTTTATCTTTTAAGCCTTTTTATCCCTTTACATCTTTAAAGCCTGTAGTGACAATCTCCTCTTGGGGAGAATAATCTCCTTAACGCCAACATGAACAACATCTCTTAAGAGGAATCATTGCATCAAACCCATTCGTTAAAAATTCTAGGTGGGAGAAATCTCCGTGATGCTGTGTCTAAAGTGCTGGACTGCGGTTTCGAAATTGGTGAGTTCAAAGTCCAGTCACACTAATGCATTCGCTTTCGGACTAATGCCCTTGCCAAAAGTATAAACCCCCATATCTTCCCAGCTTTGTGTTAAATGGTATCACGGCTGTCCTTTTACAAGGATGGCCTTGGCTTGAAATAACTCACGAATGTTGATATGTCATTAAACTATTAGATATTCATGTGATTAAATTCTCGACAATCGCATAGATATTTAATCTAGAATTACAATTTATTGTGTATCCTGGACACTAAACTGTATCCGGAGAGAGGCCTCAATTGTAAAATTCTTTGTTCCCATTACCCCTAGGTTCACTCTTACCTGATGCATTAGGGCTTATTAGGATCCAATCTATGGATAAAATTGATCTTTCTGAAAATTAGTAATAATAGATTGGAATACTTAACAGCATACACTTGTGTGAAAATTATTCGTATCAAGAAAAGTTATTTTCAGCTACATTAGCTTGCAAGTGATTGTCATTAGTTACTTGAAGCAATATGAATATGACCCCGCCCCCATAAAAAAACAACAACAACTGAATTTGGCATTATAGAACACAACAAGCGTTGAGATGCCGGAAAACCAACTAAAAAACCGTCGATTAACTTATTTTAACAATGTGCTTAGGGCAACGTCTGGGTGAAAAGATTTGCCTTAGTTTAAAATTTTTGTATTTATTTTATTTATCAGTCATAAAGAAACAACTTATAAAATTGACACTATATCTATTCGTTAGTAATATATGTATTGGGCTTATGAGTTTTAGCATTCATGGGTCATCCGGTTAGGAACAAAATAGCAATTCATGTATCTCTGTTATTCTCTATACCGTACGCTAGAACCCCGTTTGTTTTTCTGAGTCATTTTCTTTCTCTGTATATATTAAAAAGAACCCTAAAACTTGAAGACATTTTATTATACCCAGATATTTGGACTATAATGGGAAAAGCAGTTCGGTGAAAACGATTCCAAATAAACAAACTAAAAAAAAAAAACAAACCAAAAACAAAAAACATTTAACGCTTCAGTTACTATAAAAATTTGGATATATTCAGTGTCGAATTTGATCGATACTCCAGAATACCGATGCGACATTCGTACAGAATATGGTTGCGTTATTACTTCAGAATACTGGGTTCTGCAATCAGTTTGTAGCTTTTTGCCTGAGAAGAAAAGTTTTTCAAATAAAATCATACAGCGTCTGAACCGAGTCAATATTTAGATTGGTGACTCCTTCGAAATATCAGCTTGTGGTCTTGTGTCAGATTAATAAAAATTTGTAAATAATTAAAATGACTGATCAACAAAAGAAAGAGGCGGTTAAAAGATTTTGTTAAGCTGGTTGGGAAATCAAATGAAAATTAAAACTAGGATTGACTGAGACTATTAATATAAGCCACCGCTCCTTTGAAAATATGTATTATGAATGGAGTAGTTGTTACATGTCAGTGGGAGTGTAGTTGGATCCGGTGCTTTTGAAATGATAAAATTTGATGCACGGAAATTGCCAGGAAACAAAAAGATCATACATCATAATTGATAGAATACGAAAGAGGAAAAATCATTTACAGACTTTCTTTTGTCAAATTCAGTGTGTTCTACAAAAAGTGAATTGACGATCCTTCTCAACCAAAATGTCCGTAAATTAATAGTTCTGTCCGATTGATTGATTAATTGATTTTAAAGGTATGGAAACCTATTGATTTGGGAATTGCATTCATATTTTCATATTTACACTGCACTTGTGTATTTGTTTCTTAGATTTTTTGCGCAAAATTATATGACATTATGTATTCTTAAATGAAACAAATAATTTGCTCACAGTTGTATTGTTTTAAGCATTCCTATCTAACATTAATACTTATATTGCCCAGTCAGCTGAGGTTGTAGAATACACTGACTGCACCTCTGCAGAGGGGTAAGACCCCCCATAACGAGTGTCCTGGATATGACACGAAAAAATCTGATGGTGAGGTTCCAGCAATGCTGGAGCTTTGGGGAATGCGGAGTAACCCTTCATTGCCATTGTTCCCAGGTCCACTCTGGCCCGGAGTGGTAGCACCTGATAAGGGTTCTATCTATGGGTTAAATAGAATTAACATCATACTTATGCAAAAATGAATTGTTTGAGTAAAACTGAATAGTTTGAAATAGAAATGCCTTTTACAATTAAACCGTACTTACATTTAAACTGCGTGCTTATGCTTAACTGAATTATTTGAAATAGAACTGTTTTGCGACATTAAAACTGTATTTACACTTTAACCGGATTGTTACATACAACTGCTTGAATAGTTAGAAATGGAAATGTTTTTGACCATTAAACTGTGTACTTATGCTAAACTGAATTGTTTTAAATAGAACAGATTATTTACATAGAAATGGATTTGGCGTTAAATAACCTACAAATGATGATATGCCATAAAGCCCAATCAACCAAACCAATTAATACTTATATGGTTTCGTGTAATTATTTCAATTTAGAAATAGTTGTTTATTTGAATACGGTTATATTGTTTCAAGTCATCATCATCATCATCATCTCGCGCTGGTAGCACGGATATCCCTGACCCTCTCTCGCCACTCCTCTCTATCGTTCATCGCTCTAGGTAGGTCTTCAGGACAACATCCCGTATCCTCACATAGTTGCTGAATGTATGTTCGTGCTGGTCGTCCTGCTTTTGCACGGCCATGTGTGGGGGTCCATAAGAGTACATCTCTTATGAGTTCGTCCCTGCTTCTCCAGCAGTGTCCTGCATGTCTGGTTCGTCTAACTTGAATAGTTTTCGTGATAGGGGGCAGGTGGCCGTACAGTTGGTGTCTTGTGGGGTGTTGCCGCCAGGACTTGTTCAAGATTGTACGTAGCATTCTTGTGTAATTGCCGTCTAGCTTCTTCTCCAGCCGTTTTTTTAGCGTCCATGTAGTGCATCCATATAGCAGTATCGATGTGACCGCTGCCTGGAAGAAACTGCGTTTCATTTTATCGGTTAGGTCTGATTTCCATATAATCGATAGCCTATTGATAGCTGTCCATGCTTTCGTTAACCTCGTGTCGATGTCCTTTTCGGTTGATTCGACGCTGCTTCCTAGGTACGTGAATTTGTCTACTAGTTTAAGAGGGGTTCCTTCTAGAGTGGAGATGTCCCCCGTTTGATTATATCACTTATATTCCGTTTTGTGTGCAATTAATTAATAATAATCGTTAGTAAATAGTTTGAGCTAAAAGTAATGATTCTTAAAATAAATAATTTACAGTCATATGGCATTAAGTATTTAGTATATAGGGATAATTTTAACAGATCTATTCGACCTATTGATAGGACCCTAAAAGGTACTAACAGTGTCAGAGAGGACCAGAGACTCATAGCATTGAAATGGTTCTCTCTCTCTCTCTCTATATATATATATATATATACATGACTTGTCAACGAATAGTTAGTAGGTAACATTTTTAAACGAGCCAGAGCTCACTTGTTTGCACACAGTTAAATGGTTTCAAGTATTGCTATTTATTTTTGCACACAGTTAAATGGTTTCAAGTATCGTAATTAAACAGTCCGATTTGACCCATATATTGGACGCTTACAGGTACTACCACTCCGAGTCTGAGTGGAACAGGGAGTAATTGCAATAAAGGGGTGCTCCAAATTCCTCCAAACTCTGGGACTAGTACCTCTGCATCTGATATAGCTTTGTGTCATACCCTGGAAAAGCTATCAGTAAATAGTAAGGCAGATTGAGCTTTTTAACATTGATGTAGCAAACAGTACTGGAGAAGGAAAATTCTGAATTAAAACCTGTAAAACTTCTCTAAAAAAATGGCTTTTTGTCAGATCCTGTTTGTGGCAAGTGGTTGGTAAATTCATATACTACTGACTGATCTAATACATTTTTATATTAAAATAATTGTTTACATAATGATAAGATGCTATTTGATAAGTCTTAGGTGGTTCCCTTAGTATCAACATACTATAAAATACATTCTGGTTACTGGAGCACTCTTAGACAAGCAATTTTGGACCCAATAAACGGCTGGTTCAATCAAGTGAACAAAGCAAATAGCTTCCTATAAAAATATATCAATAAAATTTTGGAAGCAGTCTTGCATTATGTCATGGGGTGATGGGGTATTGTATAGTTTAAAACAGTTTTTCTTAGAGACTCTCCATTTAAAGGTATCTTTTATTTTGGTCAGAAATGAGAAGTTAGAATAAAGTTAGAATAAAGTTTAACTTTGATCTAAAAATGTACTAAAAATACTCGATGTAAAAAGTAAAGAATTAAATAAATGAAGGATAGGGAATCTTCAGTACTGTTCAACGAAGAAATAGATAGATAAATCAATTAATCACCAGTCAGCCAGCACACATTTAAAATGAATGATTAAAATCCCTGACAGTTTGGCGTCCCTCTGTCAAGAAGGGCCCTTTGAAATTGATGGAGTTTTAAGGATTTTTAATCGAATTGTGATACTCCGAATCCATATTTACCAACCCCTCCGCTCGGGCAGGATATGACACAAGGTCAATTTTTAAGCGGAGTTTAACAGGTTTGAATTCAGAGTTTTCCTTCGCCTACACTAGTTGCCTCACCAAGGCTGAAGAACCTAGTCTGCCCTACTATTTACCCATAGCTGGAGGGAGAATAATTGGATTCATACATTTCCCAAGGGCATTAGTGCTATGTGAAATACAATCAGTCACGTCCGGGATTTGAACTCGTGTCGCCGTGTCAATTTCTTACGACGATAACTATTACATCACGGGCACCTCCGAATCAAAGTTTGAAATGATAATTCATATAAGATTTGGAGAAAAAATAGTCGGTGCCAGTTAAAATAGGGTAGATAAAAATGAGATTAGTGAAGGAAATGGAGAGGGATAACTAAGATTAATTACTTAAGAAATTTTGCTATGTTTACAGATTTAGCCACGACGATATACAGCGAGTTTTTGTCCGTCATGTAGTTTAAAAGAGTTTTCGATCGTCAAGTCGGCAAGGAGTTTTTGACAGTCATTTAGTCAGAGTGTTTGAATTTTAAGAGAGAGAGAGAGAGAGGGGGGGTATGAACGTGGTATGGACAGAGTGTGTTTTAATCTCTAAAGAGAGAACTTTTGACCATCATATAGACTCATTCAGAATCGTGAACCTGTTTACTTTTCAGGAAAATAAAAACCGAACAATCTTCGACGATGCTGCTGCAAAGAAAGGACAGATGGAGATCAAAGCTTGAATAGTACTGCCTTACCGACTCAAAGAGAGAGAAAAAAAAACCAATAGAAATTTTTTTGATTAGGAGTCAAGTTGTATTTTGTGTTTCACTCTTCAATCTCCAAAAATTCCTCACCAACATAGCAGTCCAGCGCTGATCATACAACATATAGGGTGTTTCACAATTCTTGAAAGAAAAGCAGTGGTCTCTCAGATTTTTCCTGTTGACTTTATTCTGTTTACTTTTCAGATTATTGCTCGGGAATAGTTGTTATTTTCATATGTTTAACCAAATATCTTGAAATGATGCCTTGGATGATGGAACAGAAGATCTTATGTGTAAAGACATATTATGAAACTTGGTCTTTCAAGACTTTTCAAGCAAGCTATAAAAAGAAATTCATCATTTCCAAACAGGAATCAGATTTTCAAGCTGATCAAGAACTTTGAAGCTCGTAGGGTAACCAGCTCCTCACTATTTGGACCACCAAACAATCTGAACACCCAGGAGGAATGTGCACGTATTATCTACAACTTTACACGCTGCATTCACCAATGCATTCAACTGAACAGCGGACATCTGGAGTATATACTCACAGGCTCTTCTTGAGATTTTTGGTTTCTGCTTGCAGATCCTAAAATCTTTTACCTTTTAATAAATGTAATTTTCATTACTCTGCCATTTGTGGTCCTTGAGTTGCGCCTAATGAATTTGTTTAAAAAATTGTAAAACACCCAGTATGTTCGCTCGTCCAGCATGTACTTTTTTGAGCTCCGTGACTACATTACAAACATTCAACGGAAGACAACCCCGTATATATCGTTTCGACACCAAGAACATTACAATTGCTGTTTTAGTAACATTGCAAATTGATGTAACTTAGTCAATCAAAATATCATACGGTATATTTTTTAAGCTCCTTTATTTCACATTAAGTCATGAGTCCATACTAATAATTTTCTATCGGTTCTATTTAACCTTTGATAGGACCAAAACAGATATTGCTACACAGGCTCATAGTGGAACTGGGAGTAATTACAATGAATTGGTACTCTACACTACCCATATTTCCCAAAACTGGAACCTAACCATTAGATGCAGTTTAGTATCAGACGCAGCACACTCCTTTTTCTGGTAGCGTTGTCTTAACTTTCTGTCGGGGGATACAATCAGCGTATTTTAAGCATCGACAAAAGGACTGTACACATTCTTAGCTTCTTTTAAAATCTACTCTTTAAAGTTTTGTCTTATTCAGGGACTGGTTTAAACAACCAATGGATTCATTGTATTTTGGTTTTAAATGGAGATAGATTTGTCACTTTCTAAACAAGAAAGGTAAGTCCTCGAAAGATTAAAATCTTGTACTCTAACTACTGATCAGCACTAATAAGAGTTACAACGACTTAATCGGGTGACTGCATAGATTTAGGATGTGATGTTGCAACGGATAATCGTTAATGTTTTTCCTACTCAATCAGAATAGGGAATCCAACCTGTTTCTGTAGTGACCGGTAAATACAGTTCTCTATTACGTGATATTTTTACTTTAATTTTTTTTTCTTTTTTATTGGTAAAATCTCACGTCGTCAAATCTTCAAAGATTATGTGAAAAAATTGAAAATCATTTCTTTAACTGTTCGCTATTTTGCAGAAATGAGTGCTTGGCGGAAGATAGGTGCCAAGGAGATTCCGGAAACACAGCGGATAGGCGTCACGTGATTAGAAAAGGAAGAGGTGGCGAATTACGTGGGACAGTATTAGTCGATAACCATTGGAATAAAGTGAATCTGGTCACCGACAATACTTCCTGTTAAGTAACCCAAATCAGTTTTGACAAAAAAAGAAAAAAAAAAAAAGAGGGGATTGTACAACCCAATCAGATAAAATCGTTTTAACTCTTGAGAGTGAAGTTCAGTGGTTCCAACGTAGTATTTTAGTCAAAGAGGTTATGCCATTGTTAAGTAAGTAACTAGTTCAAAGAAGGTGAGTGAATCTCTGGCTTTAAAATCAAAATATTTTTCGATTTCTAAGTGTAACAAATAACCCTTAAAACGGGATGATCAGTTATCATCATCATCATCATCAAGGCATGCTTACAACGAGAGATCGCTTGAGTCTCTCTCTCTCTTTCTCCCTCTTTCTCTCTTTCATCATCCGTCCCTATCGGCCATCACAACTGGTAAGTCAACTAGACGGTAACCAGTATCCACGCAGAGCTGATGAATGTAAGTCAGCTAATACGGCAGCGTCCATGAATTGGAGTTCATAAGAGAAAGTCACTTATGTGTTCTTCCTTACTCCTTCAGCAGTGTTCATCATGTCCTGCTTTTCATTCTTGGATGGTTTGTGTGATGGCAGGTAAGTGACCGCACACCAGCCTTTTTGTATGGTGCTGCTTCAAGGATGTTTTCAAAACAATTGGCAGTATGCTTGTGTTGATCCTGTCAAGGTGTTTTGGTATAGTTCAAGTAATGCAATCATACAATAGTACTGACACAGCTACTGCTTGGAAGAAGAAAATATTCTTGAAAAAAATCTGTCTAGAGCATTGGTTTGGATTTTGGGCTATGTTCTACTTTGATATTTCTAAAAGTCTAATGCCCCCCCCTGTAATATTTAATTCTTACAATTCAAATCTTACGGCAATTCACGAAAATTTAAAGACCATTAATTTGGTCTCTAAACAAGCACCACCAAAATATCGCATTCTCCACCAGCGGGTTATGCGCCCACGTTGGGAACTCCTCGTCTATTGTTTTGAGAAAGAATGCTTCAGGCAATTTAACACCTTGTTTGATTGTATTGATTACATGAGTTTTTGACCATAATCTTATCTGGCCTTCTGCAGATGCAATATGCACCTCAGTAAAAAAGAGGTTCTCATTCTGGTTTCTTTCTTCGGAACGAAATGAAAAAAACAAAAAAAAAAAAAAAAAAAAAAAACGATAAAAAGCAGAATTTTAGAATATATTTTTGTAGTATTTTCCATTACTTAACCGAAAAAGGAAAACTGAAACGGAGTTCTGTGAAAATATTTTAGAACAACTCCATGTAAATTCGACTTGATACCATTTTTGCTTTACTATCCGTAGAAAGAGACCAGGATTAGAGTATCTATCTTTATGACAGCGCATATCAAACCTGAAGAAGGACAGAAAGTTATATCAGTCGAAACGTTAGGTAAACCACAAAAATAAAATGTAGTTAAATTATCCAGATAATTATTCGATTAAAACAGCCATCACCAATTTCTGTTCTGATCAAAATATACAGTGAAACAATTTAATAAAGTTCAATGAAATACATACGAAGTTTCCAGACTTTTTTCGTATAGGCATTTTTATTGATAGTACTCGCATGAAACTCAAGCCCCCTTCGATGTAATCTCCTCCGGCTGCAATGCACTTGTTGTACCGGACCCACAACTTCTGGAATGCCCCATGGAAGTCGTCTTCTGTGAGCGTGTCAATGACCTTCGTCACAGCCTCTTTCATATCCTCTATTGTCTCATAACGACAGCCTCTGAGCTTAGGGAATAAGCAAAAGTCACAGGGAGCAAGGTCTGGACTATAGGGAAGGTGACGAACTGTCTTGATGTCCATCTTGCTCAAATAGTCTGTGACAAGGATGGAGTTGTGGACTGGTACATTGTCCTGGTGGAAATGCCACTGACCCGATTTGAAGAGTGCTGGCCTCTTCCAACTGATTCTCTTCCTGAACTCCCTTAAAACCTCAATATAGTAACCCTTACCCTGACCATTTGGTCAATCAACTGTGGTGTATTGACTTCCTTACTCCTCCCACACCTCTCATCACCTCTCTCAGACTTTCTGCCTTCCTTGAATCGCTTATGTCACTCAAAAACTGATGCTCGATTCATGTAAGATGCTCCAAAAGCAGTCTGAAGCATTCCATACGTTTCTCTATCATTTTTCCTAGTTTAAAACAGAATTTTATTGCATATCGTTCTTTTTAATTGTCCTCATGTCCAGATTGCATTTTTGAAATTCACCAACTTTGACAATCAGGCTTTAGTAGGGTGTATTCCAATTGATGTTGTAGCTGTTCATGTGAACCTGAAATCATAAAATTAGTCAGTCATCTCATAAGATGTATAGTAATAACATAGTGCATTTTCAAGAGTCTACAACAATTTTAAATGCCTATACAAACAAAGTTTGGAAACTTATCGTATGCACCTCATATATTGTTTATTCAAATAAATACCGTATTATATTAATCAACTCACCTAGGCTTTATTAAAAGTGCGTTATATGTAGAAATTACAGTCATTACACCATACGGAATTTATCATTATTTTTCTTTTTAGTTGACCATATATAGATAACACGTTTTTCTTCGAATTCTTGATATTTTGAAACAACACTTCAGTCAATCAATTCCTCAGTGTTCGTCAGGTGTATAATCGTGATCAAAAATGAAGTTTCTTTTTTTTATGGGAAAATAAAAGAGACAGGAATTATACACGAACTGTAGGACTGAAGAATGTATCAGCCTAAACGTTGTATTAACAGTACCAAGAAGAATACAAAGAAGACTCATTTATCCGAATTAAATCAGATATGTTAATGATTCTTCTCAAAGTCATGACAATAAACCCCTTGTAGTCTAAGACAAAATCATTGTAGGATTCCTTGTGGCATAGTGGCTAACGTGCTGCACAGCGAAATCTTAGTAAGCGCCTTCGAATTTGAGTCTCACTATTACGTTCGCAAACCAAACCAAAATCTCTAGATATGATTAATTATCCCTAATCTCCTTAATTCGAAGCAAAACAGAGATATCGTTTCCTGGATCATGACTCCGCACAAGAACACCTGATTTTAATCATTATCTACTGCACCACTTCTCGCCTATTTTTTATGCCCTTCTGGCGATAAGATACAACGATATTAGATGTAGATTCTTATCGAATATTAAATCCCTATGCCGTCAAGCTAATCGGACAACGTTTTTGCCTATTGTTAAAGAAGACTTACCACTTTCTCTGAGTCGAACATCCTCGATCCCAAATTAATTTAGACGAATTTTTATGACAATCACACTTATTTGTAAATTATTTTTGTCTTGGTTTCTTTGTTTAATGGCATATAAACCTTTGTGGGCTATCTAATGCCCGAACTATCTTTGTTGAAGAACAGTAGCAGTACTGTTTAAATCATAGTTAGGGGATATGGGGATTCATATCTTTCCCATGGGTTATAGTCTGAAAGTGAACGGAGTAGCGTAACTGTAATTTGAACTCGCTATTACAATTTTGCAGTCCAACCCGTTAGCCACTACATCAGCAGAACTCCTCCATTTTATATGTGTTTCTTAAATAAAAATGACGGGAAATAATGGTGTATATAAAAACTAGCCGTGATATTTATGACAAAGTAACATTAAAATACTTTGCTGAAAACCTTCATATCAAAAAGACATAATTAATCAAAAGTGTAAAAAAAAGGCTTTTCTATTCGAGTAAGATTTAGAATATATACAGAATTACATCTTAAAACCAATATATTAAAATGTCTCTATTGGGGGTCATTGTGTATAGTAGCATCTGAAACCCGATCAAAATTTTTGTTAAATGTACTTGGAGGTTAAGTATTTTCTTCACTTACATTTACTTGACCATCAATTAAAATAAAGCAAGCATATCTTCCATTAGGGCTTCCATATTCTTGTACTCTTATTAACCATTAGAACACTCTATCGACAAGTAGGATAGAAAATAACAAGTCGTGTCATCTGAATTTTAATTATATATTTCTCATAAACACACACACACACACACACACACACACACACACACACATATATATATATATATATATATATATATATATATATATTTATCAGGAGAGAGGGTGGGGAGAGATGCAACGGTATGAACATTTCATGGCACGATTATCTTGATCAAACTACTCACCGTTACCGGTATTACCTACATATTCGTGAAATCAGCGGATAATATTTAAATGAACGGGAAATGTGTGTTTTGGGTTGTCAGTCCCAAGAACTGCAAAAGTCCGTCTGTCAAAAAATAATCTGTGATTATTCAAGATTTAAGATTTAAGAGGAAATTCCATTTTCTTATACGTAATTTCTGTGAGTGGTCTCAATGGGGGAAAGCAGGAACTCTTTTCACACATCCACACACAATCGCATATGATGAAATTAAATTAAGTTCTCTTTAGTTTCTGTAAGGTAACAAAATAATAGATGAGTTAGTAAGTTTTATCTAAACGTTATCCTGACTTTCTTTATATGAAAGTTAGCAACATATTTGTCCCTTTGCCCTCCACTAGCTTCCTACGAAAGAAAATGTATTTTTAAAAAGTTATCTGAGCGAGGGAAAAAAAGGTCAGGAAAAAAAATCTGTTTTAACTATGGGTTTTTCATACCTTGTCACCGTAATGGAAATATAGTTTTCCCCCTGCACATCTGATCATGGAAGTTCATGTGACACACTCGGTAGGTAGTTCGATATCCAGCGTGGTGATCTGCACTAACTTTTGGAGATATTATGACAAATTTCAACGATTAATTTTATATCATATTTTTTATACATACATGTAAACACACACACACACACACACACACACACACACACACACACACACACACACACACACACACACACACACACACACACACACACACACACACACACACACACACACGTCTCCATTTCTAAGCGTACGCAAGTCAATGTGTGTTTCAGAAGTATCTGTCCTTAATGTTCCGAGTTATCGTAAATATAATATACGTGCCGGGAAATGTACAGCCCGTGAGTGACTATATCCCCACTCAGAGCGAGGACAGAGATAGAATTCTGGTTATTATGCAAGGATGGCTATAGAAAAAATGATAAAATAAAAACGACTTTATCATAAAAAGGATGCATCACGAAACTTAGTAATGCAATAAAATGTATTCATGTCGTAATTTTATTCGATAGGAAATGATGGATGGATTCCTTTAGTTTCGTTTTTGCAAGCGCATGAACAAACTCAGTCAATTACAAAAATAATGATAATAACGAAGAAACAGAATCCCCAGTAGGAAATTGTATGAGGGAGTGGATATCTTTTTCGCTTGAAGAACACGCAACTTGTGAATCCAAAAAGCAGCTATGTGAGGAATGAAGTGATGAAAAGAGAAATGAATAATGGTGCGGAAAGAAGAGGAAAATATGAAAAAAATGAACAAAAGAAAAATCTTTATGGATTCGGGAGATATAATTAAAGAAAAATGAAGAGTAGAAAAAAGAAAAGAGATAAATGACGGAGTTGACTATGAAAAAAAGAAGATATTTCAAAGTAAAGAGAAAAGAGAGCAGAGAGAAAAAGAAAAAGAGATTGTGAGTAAAAGGTAAAAAAGACACAATGAATAAATAAATAATGACCATAATAAAATTATGGGTAAGAAAGACCAAAGTGACTAAGAAATAAATAAATAAATAAATAAATAAATAAATAAATAAATTATAAAGAATAAAGGAATTGAATAATTGAATACCCAGAGAAAAAAAGAGACAAAAAGAAGAGAGAGAGAGAGAGAGAGAGAGAGAGAGAGAGAGAGAGAGAGAGGGGGAAATAGAAGAAGAATATGAAAGTATAAATGAGTGGGAATACAACTTAAATGAATAAAAAAATTAATTAGTTGTATGTTAAAGTTCAAAAACTTCGACTGAATATTTAATAGAAACTGCTTTTCCTTTAATAAAAAAGATAAACAACAGAAAGTTTTGTACGTACATAATAAAATAAAGTGAAGCTAATGAAGAAACAATAAAGAGAATGAAAGGGAATTGCTCAACGTAGAAATGAAAATGATTATAGCCAAATAACTTGGTAAGAATAAAATAAAACGAGAATTAAACAAAAAAAAGATGACAAAAATACGGAAGTAAAAAACAGGAAATGAGGGATACGATCAAGATAAAATGAAATTTCAATGCGGGTGTAGAAAAACAAAAAGAATGAAATAATTTCAAGTATTCGTGAGAAGGTTTATAGAATACAATGAATGAATAATATCCAGAGAAATGAAGACAGTTGAAAAACCAGATATCAGACAACAAAGTCTAACTAAGAATTATCTTCTAAAATACGCTGCAAAATCTGGAAAAAAAAAAAATAAAGGGGGAAATCAGTGAAAATAAATCACACAAGAAGAAATAAGAGAACTTTCTCTTAAATCTGCTAAATTAAATCTCTGTATGGTTAAATGATGTTCTTATATTTTGGAAAGCGTGATTCTTTTCTTTCTTTAATTTCTTCTAAAAGAATCAAAATTTTACAATGTTTTTTTTCGTTTCCATCATTTCCGTTTTATATGATTTGCATTTCTGACGTGCATCTTGAAGCGCACGCACTTAGAAAACACCAAAAAACATATCAGGTTATGAAACTTTCTATGATTCTAATGAATAAAGAAAGTAGATTGAAATAAATAAGAGTACACCAAATATCTCTTTATTGATCAAGTCTCTCACACACACACACACACACACACACACACACACACACACACACACACACACACGTATATATATATATATATATATATATATATTGTTGAAGATGACAGATAAGGGTTTGGAGTTTAATTTTTTATTAGCCTTTTCGTGTTTGTGACTGAGATGTCGTAACTGTCCGAAATTTTTGAGATGTCTAATTGTCCGAAATTTTTGATGTTATAAACCGAGTACAGGTGCTTCAGACCTTTGTTGGTCATTGTCAACGATGTGGGTTCGACTGCACCAATGACTATGAGATGGTTTATGTGATCAATAAATATTTTGAATGAATCATCAGAGAGAGAGAGAGAGAGAGAGAGAGAGAGAGAGAGAGAGTATTTTGAAAGGTTTTGGTGAAAAATTGAATTTGCTGAATCTAATCTATTTACGTGAAAGTTACTTTTCTGGAAATCTTACCGAAATTGATACCGCACGCAAACCAAAATTGCACCAAATTGTCGGCAATAGTCTTTTTCTTTAATTTCTATTGTGCTTGTTACTTATGAGAAGGTAAGTAGAATAAACCAAATGACATTTTTATGAGAAGCGTTCATTAAAATATTTGAAACAAACTCAGAAGAATTGAATTTTAAAGTAATCAGACATTTCTAACACGTTTTAGTTTACATTTGTCAAGCAAAGAATTCCTCTTACCACTTCCACTCGTAGATAGTCCAAAAAGCAAAAAAAAAAAACCAAAAAAAAAAACAACAAAAAACAAAAGAAAACAAAAAAACAAAAAAAAAACAAAAACAAAAACAAAAAACAAAAAACAAACAAAAAATACATAGAAGATTTGAGAATATTAAATCAAAATAAAATGTGAAATGAAGATGCATCTTTTCGAATTTAAAAATCAGCAAGTAAGTAACATTTTATTCAGCAGCAAAAGATATTTTGTGTAAAAATACAATTTTATTGTTCAAACAGAAGAAACTAAATACGGACAATGGAAGCTATACGAGTCCAATTTGGTTGCATTTCAGACTTCAGAATCTCAAACTGAATTGCTCTAAACATTACAAAGTGGTTATTTCTAAGTAAATTCGAATAAAGTTTTCTTAAAAGAGTTGTAATTTCGAAATAAAATATAGAAAAATCAAGAAGACAGCAGATTCGCTAATCTTTCAAATAATTCCTTTAAAAAGAGAGAGATTTGAAAGAAGTGTCTTGAAAAACTTAAAAAATAGCGCAACAAACATTATAAAACTTAGATAGTTGATCCTATTATTTTTTTGGCGCAGGTAATACACTGAAGATATAATTCTCTGAAAGAATATCATATTAATACTGTTGCGTGAACACAGTTAATGACAATTCATTGTATACTCATGAAAATGTCACAAATTATCTCAAATAAGAGTGAGATAAAAATAACAAATATGAGTGTCATGACCGACCAACATGAGGTACACGATCGGCAACCGATGAATGTTGGTTATTGTAATTTCAGGTATACAAAAAAGGAACCCTTTGGTTGACAATGTAATAAGACTTCTATCCCAGGAGGTCAGAAAAAGAAATTGGGTTTAGAATATAAAAAATTAGACTCCTATTTTAAAAGCAACCCTATTTGATGTCACTCAGACTCCATTGAAAAAGCATCTGTTGGGACTAATGTGAAACATTCTCCAAGATGCCTCTTCTTCTTCTTCTTCTTCTTCTTCTTATTATTATTATTATTATTATTATCTGATAACAATATTACTATGAAAATATCTGATACATTATAAAACTACAAAACGGTTGAAATTCGAAAATGATATATTTGGAACCTGAAAAACCATCGTCTCAGAGTTGTTCTCGATCTCATATATAAAATAATGAAATGATACTTATCAGAAATGCCATGTAAAATTTTAATGCCCAACATAGAGAAAACGATGATACTTAGTTCAGCATATATTTTTCGAAAACCTCTAGAAATCTAAATTACAAATACCAGATCCATAGCAAAATATCTCTTAGTTTAAAGAGTATGTAAAATCTGGAATATTATATATTAATAAAATGCAAAATCAAGCTGAACACAGGTTTAGTCAACTGTAAAAGGAACTTCATAATAATAATAATTGCAGTAATAAAAACTAATATAACTACTGCGACCAAAATAGCAGTAGTATATCTCCAACAAAACATTCCCCAGATAATGAAACTGGGGTTTGGCACGTGTTGTAAGTTGAAGCATTATTGCAACTAACGCAAGAAATCCCAAAAGTAAATCCCATCAAAATATTTTGTTGGTTTTCTATCATAGTGTGTATGTGAGTAAGTTCGTGTGTGTGTGTGTGTGTGTGTGTATGTGTATGAATGAGTGAGTACATAAATAACAATTCCCAGTTGATTGGTGTTAGTAGATTCACCATGCAAACTCTTGCTAAAAAGTACAGCCATCTATAAGTGCTCTATGATTATGGCTTCTTACAGACTTAACTACATTGCATAAATATTTCGTTGTTACAAATATATCTACCGAATTTTATAATTTTAAACTTTGATGCTTGTCATTAAATAAACTATAATTTAACTGGTCCTGCAATTTACCATTTTAAATTGCAAATTTCGTTCTATTTATTTTGCTAATAGTTTTGTTTTCACAGTTTATTCGTATTTTCGACTGGGAAATTAAATACAGAAAACAAGCAAATTCGAACGCTTTTATTGTATGGCTTCAAAATAGAACGTAAAACAGTGGAAAATATTCACTGTATCAATCAATCATTTTGCTCGTGGACTGTCAACGAACGTAGAGCTCAATATTTGTTCCAATAATTTTGTAACAGTGACGAGAGACTTGAAGATGAATGAAGATCACGAAGTCCTGCAATCAACGACAACTGTTGGTCGTTAGTGAGACGGACTCAAACGAGTAAGCGTTAACCATAAAGAAGTTTTTGGCATTTCTACCAAATAGGAAAACCAAAAAGCTTGACAAATGAGTGTCATAAGAGCTGAACAAAAAAATGCTGTCAAGAAGTTTATTATGAGTTTCTTTTGCACAACAAAAATGATTTATTTCTTAATCACATTATGATATATTGTAACATATGGAACTAGATTTGTTATATCGTAGGTTTGTCGAGGTCAGATTGACGGTAAGAAATTGCAAACGAAACCATACCACTGCCGACATCATATATATGGAGGCGTTAATGGTATAGTGGTTACCTCATAGGAAATGGACACGACAACTCGAGTTCAAATCCTGAACGAGTCTGCATTTCATATAGCACTTATAGCAATGGGAAAGCTATGAATCTAATTATTCTCCCTTCAGCTATGGCTAAATTGTTGGGTAAACAGAACTCTTTAAACTTGTTAGAGCAACTGGTTAAGAAGAAAACTCTGAATTCAAACCTGCTAAACTCAGCTTACAATTGACCTTAAGAGCTCAGTCTGCTCAACAATTTACCCATATCTGGGGGGAAAATAATTGGATTCATATCTTTTCCAAGGATGTTAGTGCTTTTTGAAATGCAAATAGCCTCGTCCAGGTTTTGAACTCGGATCGTCGCACCCACTACACCATGAGCGTCTCTCTCTCTCTTTCTCTCTCTCTCTCTCTCTCTCTCTCTCTCTCTTTCTATTGATAGAAAGATAGATAGAGTGGGCGCTGATGTCGTTGGAGATTTGAACCGAGAAAATGAATAGCGACAATTGCAGTAAGATGACGACGACTAAATGAAATTAAAGGAGAAAAAAAAAGCAAAGAAAAAGCAAATGCAAGTAATGAAAGTTTGGGGTGGGGGGCTAGTAAATATAAAAAAAAATTTGCTGCGTTTCTTTCCAAAGTTTCCGACTACAGATACGGTCTCGCCAATACAGACGCAACCGATGAACTCAAAGTCAACAACTGTGTTACGTTTTAAAGCCCCTCTTCTCGAAATAGAAGTCCCTATTCTATCATGTGACAAAAAATGTTGATTGTCTACAGCAAATGACAACATTTTATGCAGTGGCTGGTGAAGCATCAATCCACTTTCTCCGGCCAAAACTACGTCTGTTTATGTGTATTTGTTATAAATTCCTTCTCCTTATCGATAGAATGTGACACTTGGTCATTCTAATCAAAGATCCAATGCCTGTAGATGTTGACAACACAAATTGTCCAGGCGCCGTGAATGTTTTCACCCAGTCTTCAGAAAACTCTAAAACTTTATTTTGGAAGTACAGACTTAGTGCTGGAATCGCCAGAACATGGATAATCTTTTTTTTTTAAATACTGCCCGAAGACAAGAATAGAGTTAAGAATATGAACAGATACCGCACTTAAATCCTTGTCCAAACTGACTAAGTATTTGAGTTAGAAGCCTTCTTACATAGTCCCAGACAAAGCACCTCACATGGTGTAATATTTAGCAAATCAATTTAATAGACCATTATTGGTGGGTCAAATCTCACAGGGTGCCCTGTTTTTCTGGTCACAACGAAATAACTTCATATTCCAGGATAGTATATATGGTTTTCAGAGTACTTGTGTCTGTGCTAGTGGATTTAGCCTGAGTGAATTTATGGAGTTTATTGATACTTATTTATGCGCATGATTTTCATCTGATTGTTATTTGATTTAATATCAAGCAAATTTCCTTCGATCGATATTTCTAAAAGACGGGCGGTGACTCGGTTTCATTTGTCTAAATAATGAATCTGTTGATATATTCAAAGCAATGTAGACACATCCATTGCAAACTAAATTAGCCATTTGAGGCAGACAAACGCTGAAAACTTTTAGTTATGTCCGGATGCAACGAACAAAACAAATACTTACATTTATATCCGGCTTTTATTTGATGGATAGGTTTTTTTTACAAGAAAGAGAGTGGCCATTTTACCAGAAGCTTAAAATGTTTATAACACTTATCGCTTCTGGCAGGCGTTATTGAGTTTCCAAGTTCCTATCATTTCATGTTTTGGGATTGTTTTCTTTTCTCTTTTAAATCCGTTGTCGCTTTGAATGTTTTATTTTTATTCAGGTTTTGTTTTTATGCCTCCATTTCTTTTTTTCATTATATCTTTCTTCGTTTCGCCCAAACTGATTTCGCCTTTTGCATTGTTTATTCACAGCCACAAGATTTCTCTATTTCCTCTTGATTTTATCCAGGTCATCCGTTATTACAATTTCTTTCTTTCTTTTTATTAACTAAGCTTTCTTCAGTTTGGGATATCTATCGGACTATTCACATAGATCAATGTGTAGAATTCCTGTGGGGACTCAAATAGTTACGTATTGCTTTCTTTCACCAGTAGTTGTGGCTCATATCCATGTAATTCCCCTCTCTCACTCACATAATCACATAATAACACACACACACACACACACACACACACACACACACACACACACACACACACACGCACACAAATATATATATATATATATATATATATATATATATATATATATATATATACACTTGATAATAAATACTTCTAGTTGCAAATCATAAAAGAAAATAACGCTCTCTCTCTCTCTATATATATATATATATAATCAAGTATACCACAAAACTTTTTTAATAAAAAGTTGATTTCATTCTAAACTAAAGATAATAACATTTTATTAAATCAAATGAAACATTATTCAGTCAAAATGGATATCATTAGGTGTTATTATTTACAGTAAGTATTATTACTTACTGTAAAAGCTATTATTAAGTGATCATCCGTATAAGGAATAAGAAAGCTCATCAGTTAATAATTTCGGTTATATAGCGGGATCAGGTACTTTTAGCGTTACTTGACCCTTTCTTTCTTTCTTTCTTTCTTTCTTTCTTTCTTTCTTTCTTCTTTCTCATTAAGTCCCTTCGTGTCAACCTATCAATTTATCTATCTATTTTTAGCTTAGCTATCTTTCTTTTTGTATAGATCAATGTATCGACTTTCCCGAGCAACTCATATGATTGTGTATTCAGTTCTCTTACACGTGGTTGAAACTCACGTCCATATAAATTCCATTGTTTTGAATGCTGATTTTCAAGTCACGCACGGCTGATGACTCTGTACATCAATTAGTCTATACGTTTATGCATATATTAAACCGGAAGCATCAAAACATTGATTATCTATCTTTTTTCAAAGTTGCCGGTACTTATTAAGGGTTTGCATATTTGTCGCATAAGCCATTAACACTAAGTTTGGTCTTTTTGAAGGAAATTCTATGAAAGTGTCTCTGTATTAGAACTGACTTCATTCATCTTTAAATCAGTTTGGGGATAAACTGACATTCAGTGTCAAGTGAGCATAATCCATTCTCTTTTTATTCTCGTTTTTAGTTCCAGATTTTTTTCTCGTGCAAATTTTAAAAAGCTCAATTTTGAGAGGTTTAAAATGCATGGGTAACATTAATATAAAATGAAACTAGGAAGAATAAATTGGAAATTAAAAATGACTAAATACTATTTTTAGAGCCAAAAAGTACAGTTACTAGCTTTGGGGTTATTGTTTGCAAGCCAGTTTAATAAACCATTGCTACTACTTTAGTGTGCTCGGTTGTCATGTAACTTGTGTTCTTATGCCAGACTAAGTCACGCTTACTAAATAATGAATTAATTTCATTGTTATCTTATTCTTTAGTAAGCTAATCTCACAAAATATTACTACTATAGTGAGTTTATTTATATTTTCAACATTGAGATAGACTGAGCGTAGTAGATTTTTATAACTAGAAGGTATTGTAGATTTTTATAGATACATGAATGAGGAAGTGAAAAGAATATTTCTACTGCAAAAGTTAACTAAGATTTAAAAGGTGACAAAAAACACTGTATAGAAATATATCTCAGTCAATTATTATAAAATTGTGATAGGAATAAAGGAAAAAAAGATGTAAAAATATCCGACAGATATATACGAATAAGTTTTGAAGAGAAGAAGCTAATTGCAAAAAAATATAGATAATTCCATCCTTTTTGACGGTATGGGTAAATTAATTAAGGAATGTGAAAGATGAATAATATGACATACTTTAGGCCAAATAACTAGCCACACCTATCGAGTAAATTCACTCAAATATTATGATGTGTGAAGTCATTGAGATGTTGCCAGAATTTGTGCTGTAAGTCGTCTTTATTCAGCATTTTATGATGAGTTGAGAGTGGTGCTGATCCTGATCTTTGCAACCAAATTTACTAGACTACCTGACCTTTTTCCACTTACGGGAATTCTTGATTACTAAACGATCTAAAACAAAGCCAGCCACACACACACACACGCACAGATACCTCTGCGCGTAAAGGTTATAATTGTAAGGAAATGGGCTTGCCGAGCCGATTTCAAATTTTGTCCAGATTGTTTATGCTTAACTTCGTGTTAATGCATAAATATTTCTCTTCTTTCCGCTATCCATCGGTAAATAGATGGGAAGACTAGGTACTTTAGCCTTCGTAGGACAAGGTTAAAGCACTGAATTTAAAACTTCGCATATTCTATTGCTTTATCATACACTATTCTTTTGTTATTAGTTCATTCAAAAAGTGTCGCCGCTCCTACGCAAAAATTCACTACTATAAATAAAAAAAACAACAACAAAAAACAAATCACCTGTCTTAGCAGCCTAGTGATTTACATCCTGAAAAGTGAGGCATGTGCGCAATATATGAGTGTACACGCATATCATACACACACACACGCACGCGCACACACACACTTATACACGCACACACACATTCACGTATATAGACATTTTTCATGGTCTACTACATCGTCGTGAGTCTTCGTGGTGTTGTGGCTAACGTGCAGGACAGCGACATAGTAGTGAGTTCGAACTCCACCTGTGCTATTATGTTTACTTTCGGACTAATAATCTTCGGGAAAGGCATGAATCCTGTTATCTCCAAACTATGGGTTAAATAGTACCACTACTGTTCTTCTAAAAAGGATGGCTTTGGCATTAAATAACACACAAAGGTTGATACGCCATTAGATAAAGAAACCTCAACTAAACCTCTCGATAGTCGAGGTGCCATGACGAGTATGTATTTACCAATCTCCAACCACGAACAGGATAGGAAACTAGGTCTGTTTTTAAGCTGAGTACAATTGGTTTTGATTAATTTTCTTTCTCCTAGACTGCTTGCCCTACCAAGGCTAAAGGAGCCAGGTGCCTTGTTGAGAATCTAAGCTAGTGACTTTTATTTGACAGTATTCTCTTCAGTTAGCATGCTGCGTGTTTTTACTTGGTTACCTAGAACTAGTAGTAAAGAATGGTCCTTGACTTGATACTATTATCGAATGCCCAAGATAAATTTCTTTACAAGACTAAAGGATTCTAACGGTTTTGTTATTTATATACTGTTGAGATTCGGGGGAAAAGTTGGTTCACACATTGCCTATGGGAATTAGTTCAAAGAGAACACGAATTTGAAATTGATTTACAAATATTATTCCCCGACCCTACAACCATACACATATGCAAGCACATATAGACACACAAACGCAATCACTTCTCTCTCTCCCCTACCATATGTTTATTAAATATCTATATGTGTGTGTGGGGGGGTTTAGTGGGAGTGAGAGAGAAGTAAAGAATAGGCATCTAAACGTCATCCTATGTAACTAGTGATCGATATACATTACCGCAACTATAATTTTTTTTTTTTGTATATCAATAAGTAGTATTTTTTTCTTTTAGAAAAGTGTACGAATAATCTGAAAAAATATGTTCATGACAGTTTTTACTGAACTTATATAAATATACGCTTTTTTAGACTGAGATTACCATCTACTAATTTAAGAAGAGAAAAATTCTATAGACGAAGAAAACTTATGTGAAAAGAAGTACAAGGTTGCAGGCTATACTAATTGTAAGAATATTGATTAAAAGTTAATATTTTTGGATGAAAAATTTACTTTGGGAGTTGATAAAAGGCGAAAGAAAATAATACAGAAGCGAGCTTAATTTAAAAAACAAAACAAAACAAAACCAAACTATGAATAAAGAAAAGAAAATGCACGTCGACAGCATAGATAGAATATTGTCATATAGGCATAATTGTTGTTGTTTACTTAGTTTTGGTTCATCTGACACACAGGGCTTAAGTTGTTCATAGTCTCTTCAGCTGCAAAGTGGTCACCTGTCTAAATACTGAACAGACTCATCGCAGGTTAACATCGGCAATCTGATATTCCTTTACTAGATGAATATGGCACAAAGCTGGAAACATGGGGCATTCAGTGAGAATCGAACACATGAACAATGGTTTGCTAACCTAGATCTCAGGCTATTACAGCCCGTGAGGCACCGTAAGTAGCTTTGCTTTAGTTCAAGGCCAAATATGAGGCGTCTAGAGAGGATCGAACTCACTATTCAGTAATAATTGATCTACTTAGCTTGTTAAACATTTCACTACGACGAGGTTCATTAAGTATTTATAAGTATTGTACGAAAGGATTTCTGAGAAACACCAGTGCGGAAAGAACAATTATGAGCAATCACTAGTTCAACAATTTCCAAACACTCCCATTACCGTCGTTCGAAAAAAAAAAAAAAAAAAGAAAAAAAAGAAAAAAGAAAACCCTCCAAAACAAAGACAATTCAAATACATTAATTCATTCTCATATTTCGACAGCAAGGGAAATACCAGTGCATCCCTTGATGACCAGTCAACTGAGTCGCTAAAGCCATTAGCGTTTTTAAAAAACTCTTCAATGAAAAATCAAGACATAATTTATAATTATGACAATTTTTCCAAAGGGGCATTTTAATAACTAGATAATACGAATAATGATAAAATGATATTACGAGATAAGACAGTAAAGACAATACGTTTTTAATTTTTATCAAAAGTAGTCAGACTGAATCACATTTCATATTTCTTTCATCGTTTTTTTTTTTTTTTTTACTTTTCAGCACGTGTGTTAGCTTCGATCATTCACATCAAAAAGAATGAAGTTCAGATTACACAGCGTGAATGTATATATCAGGGAGACTCAATTTGGATATCAGATCTGCTAATGAAGATTATAGACTAGCGAGTCGGTACGTTCACAACTCAAATGAGTTGTACTTAAGCAAATGATCTTCGTTACACACTATAATTTATCAAAGGGCGTAGATACACCGACGCATGAAGTATAAAAGGTGTCCTCCGTTAAACGTAAACGAAGATGTTAAACAGAGCGCGGAAAACGAGATAAGATATGAACTTTTGTCGCTGCTCTTATTCCAGAGAAAGCGGGATTTATCGAACCGAGGAATATTCCTCCATTAATTCAAATTTTAGTTCCGACGCTTGCGTGCATATTGAAAATGATTTCAGCAATGAGCATTGGAAATTATGCGTACTCTGGCTGATCGGTGGCTACGCAGACCAAGAGGCAATGCGAATAAACATAATGGGAATAGCTTGGTCAGATGAGCGCATAGGTGAGAAACGGTCAGTCACCAAGCATCATGGACTCTGTGTCTACATTATCCTAACTGACGCTCATTCACCAATATCGATTAATCTCTATTCATAAATATAGCAAACTATATATATATATATATATATATACATGTATATATGTGTGTGTGGGTGGGTATTCAGAGAGAGAGAGAGGGAGAGAGAGAGAAGAGATAGAGAGAAAGAGAGAGAGAGAGAAGAGAAGAGATAGAGAGAAAGAGAGGGAGAGAGAGAATTGAACAGATAGATAGATAGAGAGTGGGAGAGAGAGAGAGAATTATCTACAACTATTCAGGTTTTAAGTATTAGTCTATCAAGTGGATAATGTTTGTTTGTTTGGGTTTTATGACATATCAACCTTTGTAGGTTATTTAATGCCAAATCCATTTTTATACAATAAACAGTTCTATTTCAAACAATTCAGTTTAGTCTTTGTATAGTTTTTTGTTTATACACAGTTCAATGTCAAATCGGTTTTATTTCAAACAATGAAATTTAGTGTCAGTAAAGTTTCAATGTCAAAAACAGTTATTTTTCAAACAATTCAGTTTAGCATACAAAAACATTACATTTCAAACAATTCAATTTAGCATACGTATGCAGTTTAAATGTCAAAATAGTTCTATTTCAAGCAATTCATTTTAGCATAAGTGCGCAATTTAAGTGTCAAAACAGTTCTATTTCAAGCAATTCAGCTTAGCAAAAGTACACAGTTTAGTTCTATTAGACCCATATATAGGACCCTATTGGTACTACCACTCTGGGCCAGAGTGGACCTGGGAGTGATGCCAATGGACCGTTACTTCGCATTCCTCAAAGCTCCAGCATTACTGGAACCTCACCATCAGATTGTTTAGTGTCATAAACAAGACACTCGTTGTGGGGGGTCTAACCTCTCTGCAGAGAAGCAGACGGTGTACTCTACGGCCCAAGCCGACTGGGCATCAAGTGGATAATGCAAACCTCGGAATAGATGATAATCTGATAAAGCAAGATCTGGAAAATAAAGAGGATGTAGAATTATCCTTATCAGCAAGAGCATTCAATTATTTTAGATAGCTTCTTTGCTGTGTAAGATAATGCATTATTATGACGGAACATAACATTATTGTAATTGATCAAACTAGCCCTATCTTTCTTCGAAGCATTTTAACTCTTAACAAAAGATGTCTGTTGTTACTATAACATTAACTTGGAGCAATTTAAAGTAGAATTCAGCAACCTAATCCCAACAACCTTGTATTTTTTCTTTGGAAGAGAGTTACTTTAGCATTGTGGTTTAACCTTTTCGATTCCAGTAAGTTGTGGTCTGATTCGCTTTATAGTTGAAATATGTAAAGTATCTATTTCTTCCAAATTTACTGTCACACACAACCCCCCCCCCCAAAATAAAAGAGCCAGACAAAATACAACAGGGAAGATGCGTTCATCAGAGTTCAGAGAAATGCTGAGTTTCACTTTTCTACATTTTGTGAAATCACGGAGAACCTATCTTTCAAGTTTAGGCAGCTTTCCAATTTGTCACATGATAAATGATTTGAATTCAGTTTTTAATACTTTAACCGTAACCATTCTGTTAAGATAAAAGAACGTTATCAATAAACTCAACAAAACAACTTGTTTGTGGTCTATCGTTTAAAAAGCTATCCTATAAATTCTATGGATATTTCTGATTACTTATGCAGCTTTGTTTATAAACTAATAGAGCATTGCATGTCTTATATGCTCGAAAGATTGGAAAATTTCGTTTTCAATTTCTTCTTTTTAAATGGTATATCAAACTTTGTGAGTTATTTAAATGCCAAAATTATCCTTGTTGAAGATAGGTTGTGGTGCTATTTAAGCCATAATTGGAGAGTAAAGGGACTTAGACCTTTCTTATGGATATTTGTTCGAAAGTGAACGTAAACACGCGACTGGAGTTCGAACTCGCTTACTACGGTGTTGTATTCCAGCAAATTAGCCACTTGACTACGGGGACTCCATCCCTGTTGTAAGGTCAACTTAATAACAAATTTGTTGAGAAGACGTAACTTGAGTGAGTTTGCCACTCTCATCCACAGGTTGAATATGACACAAGGTTGTGTTTGTATTATAGTCTCGTTGGCATCCCCTATTATGTAAGAGCTTCTTGTATTTGGCAATAAACTGAGACCTTATCCATTTTAGACCACAGGGAGCAAGTGCTGCCACAGGGGATGACTTCTTCAAATAGGACTTTTTTTTATGAAAAAAAAAGAAAGGAAAATATACCGCTGCATATATATTTTTGATATATTTAAAACAGGATGAACAAGCAATTGAATACAATGATAGCATTTATGAATAGTGTGGATATAATTCAATCTACGGCTTTCAAATTTCGACATTATCTGTGGGATAACCTGATCTGTTTTTACTTACGAGAATACTCATCATATATGTAACTAGACACACGTACACACGCACACACATGCATACACTCTCAACCACCAACAATTTCTATATATAAAAGTTAATCTTCTTTTAGCTCAAGTAGATCAGGATTTCATCATTTCAATAGAAACATTATGCAATCAAAACGAATATTATTAGGCATTATTTATTACCATACATTTTAGTATTGAAACTCTGTTACAAAAAATAAAGTTCGAATACATTTTTTACCAAAATAAAATAATTAGAGTATATATCAAAGATATACTTATTTTTCGCTCAAGTGTTTGGTAATGAATGATACTTAATAATAGCCGTTTTCATGGTCTAGTGTTCCACTAGATATGATAAATTCCTAGTGTTTTGGTTTTGAAACAAATTTTTAAAATGTTTGTGTGTGATACCGAATGTATATTTTTTTTTTTATGTATTCAAGGTTTTAAGTAGACAAATATTTCATAAGCAATGACGTTTGTGTTTTGTATTACTCCTCTTTATAATGTTAGAACCAAAAGCCTGTGGTGATAGCGGACAGTGATAAGACTAAAGAAAAAAAAAAGGACTTTGTTCCCTACCCTCTGGGCTCGCGGCTAGTTTAAATTTGCATTGCTAAATTCTTCTTTGTTTATTCAATTCCAACCTACCGCGGGAAGTCTTCATCTTTTGTCCCATCTATAGTGAGAATTTCACCATGAAAATCGCCATTGGCTTTCAATGTCGGCAGCCGAATACCTTGCCTCTTGATCAACCTAAGTGATTGAGAATGTTGAATGACTGGAAATGCCTAAGGCTGACAAAAGAAACTCTAACATTTATTATCCTTTAGGCTTTTTAAAATAGCGAAAATATCATTTAATCCATCGTTATCAGACATCTAACAAAGTTTTATGGGATAACCCGATATCTGTCTTAGTTGAATCTTAATATAGACGCCTACTGTATATGCTTGTCACTCACACACACATACACATACACACATACACATACGCACGCGCACACACACATATAGCATCAGCATATTTGCATACATGAAAGTGTGTTGTCTCCCATTCATATGGCCTTGTGCCTCATCTAAACAAGAAGTGTGAATTACCTCATGAAAATTTCTATCATGTAGACGAAACATATTCGAGATTAATAATATTGACTAATTGTTTTTTTTAGCAAAAGAGTACTTAAAATATACATCTTTCTATTTCCACAAGAAATGGGTATTGAAAAGTAACTCATAATTCATCTGGATTGAAATGTTATAATGAAGAGCATTATTGAACTACCAACAATCTAGAGATATGTGTCTATTATTTATTAGAAGAGCAGACCAAGATCATTTATTCTCCAACAAAGTAAAAGTATTTCTTTACAAAGTTTTTTTTTCTAATGACAACACAGCGAGCAATAGAAATTATCTATATATCAATGTATCAATACTGTTGTAATTGTTATTTACTAAATTTTACTTTGTCTGACACTTAGGCCTCAAGTTGTTTACGGTACCGGCAATTACTAAGTGGAAGCGCGCTTAGCGTATCAATTATCATCGTTGAAAATGGAATCAGCGACTTGAGGTCAAATCCTGGATAAGGCGGACATTTCGCATAACCGCCATTTAGAAAGGCATACATCCATCTGTTCTACTAACCTCAGCTATAGGTAAATTGTTAGGCAGACTGAGTCTTTCATATTGGTTAGGCAATTTGTCTTGGAAAATGAAAACTCTGAATTTAAACAATCAGTAGTCTGCTTAAAAATCGACTTTATGTCCCATCCTCCCCATGGTGGATGTGTTGGGAAAATGCCTACATTGGCTTCATGGGCTTTTTATTTTCCCCACATCACTTTTGACACTATTACTTCCCCCAGAAAAACAATGTAAATGTACTTTTGGAATTTGCAAATCGGTAGTTAAAAATAGCTTGAATGTAATTGGCTAATTTTAAAAGTTTGAACGTTATTATCTCTTTGTTGGTATTTAAATGACTGGGTGGGTTTTTCATCAGTCTGTTAGTGAGTCAGTCAAGTTAGTGAAAAGTTGAAAGCAGGTTAACCTTTTTCACGGGCCCAATAGTCAGTCTCTCTTTCAGTGAAGGGTTGAAAGCAAGGTCTGCTTTAACACAGACTCCACTGGTCTACCAGGGATTATGTAAACTTTACAATTAACTAAGTGAGAGTTAATGGGTTTCCGCGATAGAGGAGAAGTCTAGAATTGTTTTGTTTCCGAAGGAAACAAAAAAATTGCTGAGTTCTCCCTACTTAATGTGAGAACTTCCTGGGAGACATTTTTCCCAAGAAAAAAGGACTGTGAAAGAAACTTAATGAAAAACGTTAAATTCCTAAGAGCACCATCCTTCATAGTTGTCTAGAAGTCGTGGAGATAAGGATACATCCACCTGGAAGAGGAATGAAAATTATTCCCTGCCTGTGAAAACTACGCGCCAGAAATTTAAAACAAAAGAGAAGAAAAAAAAATGAACTTTAAATTCAAACACTATATATGTATTTCTGTGAAAAAAATTGTTTTAAACCCTTTGAAAAATATCTGGCCGTCCACTTTATTCTGGAGTAAGCGATATTTTTTTGCTGATAAAATGTTCAGTTCTGACTACCAGGTGGGCATTGAATATGGTCAGGAAACTAGTTTAGGAAAAGGCAAACAGAATTCAAACCATACGTAATAAGTAGTTACCCATTTAAGAAGGGAGACGGTTCATCCCTGCTTAACTTTTGTGATCTATCGGAAACCAGTATTTTCAGCGTGACTATAAATCGTACCCTTGTAATTACTTATCTATCTCGGGATTTAGCACACATCAGGCAAAGGGATAGAAAGACTACTTTAAGTGAAATCTAATACTTCCATTTTTGAACATCAACCCTCTAAGTAAAGCAATAAAACATTAGTTGACTGCATTAACAATCAAAAAATATCTAATATTCGAGATTTTCTATTGTTCAAAATAAATCTATCTATCTATCTATCTATAAAATGTAGTTTGCTAAATTTATAGATAAAGAATGCACCATATCACGTGAAACTGATAGTCATCAAGTTCAGTTGACTTTGTGTCAACGCCATCCTAACTTATGTATATATTCTCTATCACCTATATTGAACACTCTTTATAAATGTAAGAAAATACATTATTTCAAGTGAGTAAAATATTATTTCCTGTTCTTAAGTTTAGCTGGGTAATTTTTCAGTTTATTCTGTTGCCTCTCTTCTCTCTCACTATCGTTTTTACACACACACACACACACACACACACACACACACACACATATATATATATATATACATATATATATAAAACTGAAAATAGATATATGTGTGTACGTGTGCATTAATTAAACCTATCCTAGCGAGAATAGGTGGTTACATTTCGATAAACATCTTTCTGTGGTTCATGTCGGGTTGACGCTGAACTGAACAAAGCAATTCACATTTATCTAAATTCTTTTGCAGCAAGACAGCAGTTTGGGAGCTATTAAAATTCAGTTAATTAAATTTCGATATTTTTCCCTTTTCTTCCTCGACCTGTCAAATAGAATCAAATTGCAGTTCTCTCGAAAATATCCGATTTATATATATATATATATATATATATATATATATATATATATATATATATGTGTGTGTGTTTGTGTGTGTGTGCATGTGTGTGTGTCTGTGTGTATGTTTGTGTGTAAAACAACAATTTATACGAAATAAGTTAAATTTATTCGCTCTGAAAGTACGCAGGATCTTTTTTAAAAAGCGTAAAATTCAATTAGGAATTGGGGAAAAAAATTAAAAAAAGGTTAAAAAACATATCTGGATTAAATTTCAGTTAGTTGTCCTGAAGCTATATTATTTCTGTCTTGATTGATTTTGTAATTGAAATTGCAAGAAGTAAATAGGAACCACTAATAGACAATTAGGAAAGAGTAAACCTATGAAGAACACAGTTTTTGTCAGATGTGTTATCTTCTGCAATTTTTATTCACACATATCTACACATACCATGACACTCGGTGTTTCTCTCTCTCTCTTAGGTTTGTGTGTGTGTGTGTGTGTGTGAGAGAGAGAGAGAGAGAGAGAGAGAGAGAGAGAGGGGGGGAGGGAGGGAGGGAGAGATGTGTGTGTATACATATATGGTCCGATGATCATAAGGGTGAAAAAATTACTGTTACAAAGCGCAATTGACCCTTTGTCTACGCTATCCTAACTTAGATATATTAGTCTATCACTGATATTGAGTACTCTTTATATATATAAAAAAATCGAAATAGATAAATAAATGAATAAATTAAAAGATAGATTTAAATAAAGAATCACACCTGAAACAAAACAACATTATTAATCCCTTGAAGAGGATCATGATTTTCGAAACACGTGTAGAACATTCTTATATGAAATAAAATCCAAAAATTCCACATTCAAACTCATTTGCAAACTTATTCCTTTTAATATATATATATATATATAGGTCCAAAAGTAGATTTATTTTCTAAGATATTTATTTTTCTACATTTGTTTCCAGTATTTACGCTTTCAGTTGGAAGATTAAAAAGATAAATAACTTAGCAAATAAATCAAACTGTGGACCTATTCATTTAAAAATATTTACTTTTTTCTTTCATTGGATCAACAACAAACTATATAGATATATATATAGAGAGAGACAGAGAGAGAATCGTTTTGCGTAAGAGTTATTGTCTTTGGAAAAACACACGGTGACTCCAGTTAATATTATGAACGAAGTTTTTTGCATTTCATTTTTCGCTAATGCCCTTGAGAACGGCATAAATCTATTTCTTCTCCCAGGAATGAGTAAGTAGTAGGGCAGACTGAATTCTTTAGCCTTGATACAACAACCGGTTTATAAGGAAAACTCTGAATTCAAAAAAGCACTTCTCTACTAAAAAAATGACCCGTCTCATCTAGTCTGAAGGACAGGGGTTGGGTAAATACACATATTAAGCTCAGGCTGATATCGCTTGAAGCCAAATTTGGATTCAAAATAATAGTTTTAGGTAGGAACTACTTTTCTTGAGAATCAGCAAAATTTAGACTCATTTTCCTAGACATGAGTATCAACGACTGGTACCGGTAAGAAAAACAACACGCAAGCATTCACATATCCCTTCTCGACAGAAATGCTTTCTCTCTCTCACACACAGACACACAGACGTACACATTCTGTACACATAGAGATCGGTTTAATATATGCTTCCGCAAACAAAAGTATCGGCTGGTAGTTATCAATATTCATGACCTCTATCACGAAGCCATCAAACTAATTAAATTGTCATTACAGTTTAAGAGACGATTGCTGCTGATCGGGATCTTATTTTTTGTGTTGTGCCCTGTCCAAAGACAATTATATGGCTGAGATGGAATATATACTTCCCTCGCGTACTAAGTGACAACAACATTCTAATGATAGGAAGACACCCTTGAAGATAGTTCTTTGTTGCTCAGCAGAGAGCACATATACACGGATCCTAGACAAAAATGCCGGTCCCTATATAAATAATGTAGTCGTCTTTGAAGGTTAATATATATATATATATATATATATATATATATATGGGATGTCCTTGCGTCGGAGTGGCTGATGTGAGGACTGCGACATTGTTGTAAGACTGTTCGGACTCCAGACGTGCAATTACGTTAGCTTTTGGACAAATACCCTTGGAAAAGATATGAACTCTCTTATGTTCCAGCTATGGATTAAATAGTATAATTGCTGTTCTTCTACAAGGATGGCATTGACATTAAACTACCCACGAAAGTCGATATTCTTTAAGCAAAGTATATGTGTGTGCGTGTGTGGTTTGAATTGGTTTGACTTCTTTGTTTAAAGAATATCAACTTTCGTGGGTAATTCGTGGGTAAAGTTGGCGACCGTAATCGAGGGTGACCCGAAGGCTCTCTTTTCGATAGCTACTACACCAATGTGTAGGTGAAGGCGCTACCTCTTTTCCTGGATTGCCGTACTTTACCCTTGATACTTACCTTATAATGCTGAGTGTTAAGCAAGGTAGCATCAAGTACCATTTTTAAAGTCTTTGGCATGACTCGACATGGAATTGAACCCAGGTCTTCCGGGCCATTGGTGAACACTCTAGCCATTATGGTAGATTTGGAAAATCCAACGTGATGTGAAAAATAAAGGAAAAAGCAGATAAACCGAAACACTGACAACGGATTCAAGGATGATATTTCATCTTTTAAAGATGAAATATCCACTTTTCCACTTATTTTTCACACACACACACACGTATATATATATATATATATATATATATATATATATATATATAACTTATGTACTGTATCACCAGCTTAGTGTAGTTACACTCACGTCTATATATCTATATATGTGAGTGTGTGTGTTTGTGTGTGTCTGCGTGAGTTTATGTGTGCGTGGGTGTACGTGTGTGTATGAAATAAGTTAAGATTTCAACTGTTTTATAAAGGACTCATAACTAACATTTTCAATGCATCAACCTCAAGATAAAATGAACAGATTCTCTGCACAATGCAATGAATGACTAGATGGCATAGAAAGGAAGGAGAAAGCAGTTTCATCTGATGACTGTATTTTATGAGACCGTAATATAAATGCCTTGAACCCGTAGGCATTCCCCTAAAAAAGGCACCTCAGGCGCCAGATGAGAGCCTGAAGAGATGGCCCAAAGTTTGTCAGTCTTAGCCACGGGACACGAATGCTAGCCTTCCCCCGGCATGTGTTTGACTCGAATTGCAAGGCTCGTTGTATTTTTCGAGCGCCCCACCTTATGCACAGGTGTGGCACAAGGCTTTTTAAAGGTGGGTCTGGGCGCAGAGGCATAGCCCAGATACGCCGGCATTCCCAAAAATGCTTCAGGCCTCGTAGGCATTCTCTTCAGAATGGGTGCCTCAGGCACCAAGCAATAGGCCTAACCTCTCCGGCGAAGGTTAAAGCCTGTGGGGAGGAACCTTTGAGGCTTGGGGAGTGCCAATCTCGGCGCGCATGATATGAATGTCAGCTTGGCAGTTTTCGTTATCGGCGGCCTTGACCAACCATGCGATCAAGCCACACAAACCGAACCGTGTAGCGAGAAACACAGCTGGTGTATGAATCAAATCGCGAGGCTTGCTCCCTTCTCACGTCTGAGGATTGGTTATTCATAGGAAACAGACGTTTCAATTATCTTTCTTTTAGGAAGTATTTGACAATAACTAAAGCAGAGTCTGTCCTACTACTTAGCCATAGTTGAAGGGATAATAGATGGATTCATGCCTTTTACAAGGGCATTAGCACGATAGGAAACGCATGCAGCCTTCCCCAGGATTTCCGATCGCCAATTCCATTTCCAGCTATAATGACGGCCGCGTAAAGGTTTACAAAAAAGTCATGTTGTAAAACATTGAGTCCTATCGCTTATGTGAAAGTAATTAATCATGTACCATCTAATTCAACATCATTGACAATGAAATACATTTCTTCACCCTTTGTGTCTTGAACATGACCCTAAACTACACAAAGCTACAGTTCTAGAGATTTGGGGAAAGTGGAGTACACTTTCATCACCATTATTGCCAGGTCCACTCTGACCTAGAGTGATTGTACCAGTTAGGGTCTCGTCTATGGGTTAAATAGACTGTTGTAACAAAACAAAAAGGTCACTGAATGAGAAATAACCAAAACGGAGGTTGGAAATGAAATGGAAATATTTATGACATTGACAAAATACAATACTTGCTAGCGGCATAAAGAAGGTAACCACTGCTAGTCGTGACAACTTAGTATATTTACCCCCCCCCAATAGTGTCCACATATTTATGCGGAATGTTACTTACTCATTAATGTTCATAGGTAGGTTATATAACATTGAAAATTTAGAATTTATTCGCATTCAACAGGACCGTGAGGGAAAAATCCGTTAAAAACAACTACACAAAGATGTAGATGTGAACGTAGAATGAACGTGATTCCCTAACACCTAGGCACAGAATAACGCTGGACGGGTTGACATTCCGTTAAAATCAACCAGTCAATGAAATCTTCATTCTTTTATGACAACTGTCTTCTCGAAAGGTGGTGGTATTCTTAAGCAAGACAATGCGTCCCGTTATACCACCCGTGTTGTAACAGTTTCAGGTATATGAAGACCTTGTTTTACCCAGAACACCTGATCCTCAGGTTCCTTTGAGCACTTATGGAATCTTTTGGAGCAATAAGGTCGTTCAAATGAAGCATAACCATTTCACTAAGACTCTTTAAAGATAAAGGAATGACTGCTAACTTCCTCATATCAAATCCCAGAGAAAATCATTAAACATCTTGTACGATCCCTGCCTTATCGGTTGAGAAATTTATTACGAGTATACGGAAAATGAACAATTTATTAGGTTGCTGGTCAATATGTTTGACTCATCAGTGTATATATGTATATATGCACATATCTATTAAGTAAGTGGGAACGTTGGTCCAAGTATCTCCTTTGCGACCCTTCTCCAAATATCGAACTTTTCATTTATGTTTACAGATAGCAAAAACAAATATAATCAAACTCTTATGGAAGTAACCGCTTTGCTGTTATGAGCGTATTTCCCCCGAGGAAACAAGGCCGAGCAAAACAGACGGATTTAATTAAATTTTTCCTATACAGATGCATTTAAGAATACAATGGGAGAAGAAGTTCCGGTTTTATCGATACTATAGCGAGTAATTTTAGTGGTTTGGATTTCTTGTGATTCCTCCATGGACATTATGGCAGCCATCTTTGATTTTTTTTAGTATAGTTTCATAAATTGGAAATCAACATTTGTTAGAATAAAATCAGTAGTTTTGCGAGCAACGGACATAAATATTTTTTTTACCCTAGTCAACTAATTTAGAAAATGTGTACATGTTTGGCAAAAATATTTTCGTATTCCAGCAATGGAAGTGAATTCTCATCGTAATAATAATAATAAACCAATTTTAAGTGGTGCGAAACAACGATGGAGGACTGATTACAGCTCTCAGAAACGTTACTGATAACACGATGGACAAAAGAATGATAATAACTAGGAAACAAAAATGGGAAGGAAAACAACTCTATGGGCGTTTTAAACGACTAATAAACATCATCTCACATGACAAAACCCGGACGTGGCTAAGGAAACTTTAAGACTGAAACAGAATCTCTCCTAACAGCAGCAAAAAAACAACGCCGTAAGAACCAAGCGAGAATATATAAGACACAACAAAATAGCAAGTGTAGGCAATGCAGTGACAGATATGAAACGACCAATCACATAATAAGCAAATGCAGCAAATCAGCGCAGAAGGAATATAAGACTAGACACGATTGGGTAGGCAAGGTGATCTACTGAGAGATGTGCAAGCAATTTAAATTTGACCATATAAACAAATGGTATATGCACAACCCACAACCTGCCCTAGAAAATACGACACATAAAACTCCTATGGGACTTCGATATTCACACGGATCACCTAATCTCGGCCAGAAGACCAGACCTAATAATAATCAAAAAAAAAAAAAAAAAAAAGAGAACTGGCAAAATTTTGGACATTTGCTGTCCCGGCTGACCATAGAATAAAACTGAAAGAATGTGAAAAGAAGGGTAAGTACCTCGACCCTGCTAGGGAATTGAAAAAAAACTATGGAACATGCAGGTGACAATTATACTAATTGTAATTGGTGCATTTGGAACAATAACTAAAGGATTACTAAAGGGACTGGAGGACTTGAACGTTGGCGCACGAGTGGATACCATCCAAACTACTACATTATTGAGAACGGCCAGAATACTGAGAAGAGTCCTGGAGACTTGAGGAGACTTGCTGTCACTCAAACTCCTGTGAAAGACCACCAGCTAACGTTGATATGAAAAACTCTATGAGTAAATAATACTAATATAAATGTGGAGGAGACTGGCTGTAACTCAGGGAAAAATCACCAGTTAGAACTGGTGAGAAAAACTTGCAAGGTATATAATAATAATTATACGATTCACTAATAACCCACGGACTGTTCTCGAGGAAGAGTAAGGATGCTCCTAGTGGACTAAAGGTACAGAAGAGCTACTATTCTCTGATCAACACATCCTCAAGGAGATCAAGACGAGAAGGAAAAACGGAGGCATATAATATGGTCACGCAAAGCTTGATAAGAGACTGTTTCAAAATGTACTTGATATCTGGTGAAGTCATAAACTTCATCAAGAATACCATGGAAGACTGGAGAGTCGAACTAACAGCAGGAAGAAAAACCTTAACTAAGTCGAAAATCCTGAGAGGGTTCTTCCAGAGAGATGCGCTATCACCATTAATATTTGTAATAGCGATGATGCCACTCACTCATATACTAAGGAAATGCATAGGTGGATACAAATGTCATAAATCACAAGACAAAAATTAACCACCTAATGCACATGGGAAACATCAAGCTGTGTTGCTAAAATGAAAAAGAACTGGAGACCCTATTACAGGCAATGAGTATATACAGTTAAAATATAGGGATAGAATTTGGCATAGAAAAATGTGCCATGCTAATAAGGAAAAGTGAAAAACGACATAAGACGGAAGGAATAGAACTAGTAAATCAAGACAAAATCAGAACGCTCGGAGATATGGAAACCTACAAATACTTGGAACGATTGGAAGCGGACACCATTAAACATCAGAGATGAAAGAAAAAATAAGAAAGAATATCTCAGAAGAGGGAGAAAGCTACTCGAAACCAAATTACTCAGCAGAAATCTCATCAAAGGGATAAATACCTGGACTGTCCCACCCCGTGAGAAACTCGGGACCGTTCTTAAAGTGGACGAAGGAAGAACTTCATCAAATGGATCAGAGAACAAGAAAACTTATAACGATGCATAAGGCTTTACATCCCAGAGATAAACGAGACAGACTCTATGCGTCAAGGAGGAAGATGAAAATTTACCAGCATTGAAGACAGTGTCGACGCATCGATACAACGACTAAATGACCATATAAAGAAGACTGATTACAGCCACCAGATATAATAGACAACACAAGACCAACAGGACAAAGATAACCAGAAAACAAAAATGGAAAAAAAAAAAGTGTATGGACATTTCAAGCCACAAACAAACGAAATCTCTCGCAAGAAAACATGGACATATCTAAGAATGGTAAACCATTAGAGAGAAACTAAATCTCTTCTGATTACAGCACAAAACAACGTCATAAAAACTATCTATGTAAAAGCAAGAATAGACAAGACACAACAAAATAGTAAATGTAGATTATGTGATGATAGAGTCGAAACGATCAATCACATTATAAGCGAATGAAATAAATTAGTCCAAAGGAAGTATAAAACCAGATATGAGTGATAGGGCAAGGTGATCAATTACTAATTGTGCAAGAGGTTTAAATGTGACCATACGAACAAATGGAATTCGCTCAACCCAGAATCCGTCCAAGAAAATGAGATGCATAAAATCCTTTGGGGTTTTGAGATACAAAGAGATCACTTAATCTCAGCCACATGAGAAGATCTTGTATTAGTTAACAATAAAAGAAATGATATAGAATCTACTGAATAGTTAACTTTGCTGTACCGGCTGTCCACAAGCGAAAACAGAATGAAAGCGAAAAAGAGGGATAAATGCATAGACCTTACAAGAGAACTTAAAAAACTATGAAACATGAAAATGACGGTGATACCAATTGTAATCAATGCGCCTGATACAGTCACCAAAGGATTGATAATTGATACAGGCAGAGGAGGAATTGAAAATAAGAGGACGAGTGGAGGCCATACAAACTACAGCATTGCTGAAATCGGCTAGAATACTGTGATGAGTCCTGGAGACTTGAGAAGATTTGCGGTCACTCAAACTAAATTGCAAAACCATCAGCTAACACTGGTGTGAAGAACTCTCAATTAAATAAAATAGTACTAATTATAATAATAAATGAATTCCTCAGGCGAATAAGAGAATTACTCGGAACTAAACTATATAGCAGAAATCTCATCATAGCAATAAATACCTGGGATGTCCCCTTCGTAAGCTACTCGGGACTATTCTTAAAGTGGACGAAGGAATAACTTCAACAAATCGACCAGAGAACAAGAAAAGACATGACGATGCGTAAGGCCTTACATTCCATATATGAGAGAGACAGACTATATGTGTCAAGAAAAGAAGGAGGACGAGGATTCTTCACCGCTGAAGACAGCGTCAATACATCAATAAGACGTCATGAAGACTATATAAAAAAAATAAGAAAGACTGATAGCAGCCAGCAAAAACAACACTAACAACACAAGGATCAACCGGATAACAATAACTAGAAAACGAAAATGGGAAGAAAAACAAATGTACGAACATTTTAAGTAACAAACAAGCAAAATCCCACACAAGACTTGGACATAGCTAAGAAAAGCAAACCTTCTGAGAGAAATTAAATCTTCTCTAAATAGCAGTACAAAACAACGCCATAAGGACAACCTACGTTAAAACAAAACTAGATAAGACCCAACAAAATAGCAAGCGTAGGTTTTGTGGTGATAGAGACGAAACGATCAATTGTATAATAAGCGAATGCTGTAAATTAGCGTAGAAAGAGTATAAGACTAGACACGGTTGGGTGGGGAAGATGATCCACAGGGAATTGCGCAAAAAAATTAATTTGACAATACAAACAAGTCGTATATGTACAACCCAGATCCGCCCTGAAGAATGAAACTATCAAACTTCTCTGGGATTTTGAGATATACACCGGTCACCTAATGTCGACCAGACTACCAGACCTTGTAATAGTCAACAAAAAAAGCGAACCAGCCTAATAGAAGACTTTGCCGCTCAGGCAGACCACAGAGTAAAGTTAAAAGAAAGCGAAAAGAGAGATGATTATCTATACTTTGCCAGAGAACACCAAAAAACTATGGAATATGAAGGTGACGGTGATACCAATTGTGGTTGGTGCACTTGGGACAATCCCCAAAGAATTGGTAAAGCGACTGAATGAGTTTGAAATAAGAGTACATGTAAGGATCATCTAATTTACAGCATTATTAAGATCAGTTAGAATACTGAGAGGAGTCCTGGAGACTTGAGGAGACTAACTGTCACTTAAATTCCAGTGAGAACCCATCAGCTAACGCTGGTGTGAAAATATCTCAAAGGAGTATATAATAATAATAATAATAATAATGAAGAGACTTGCTGTAACTCAGAGAAAAATCACCAGGAAGTGCTGGTGAGGAAAAACTTGCAAGGTATATAATAATAATAATAATAATAATAATAATAATAATAATAATAATAATAAATGCTACAGCACAAAACAACGCCGTAAGAACCAACTACGTAAAAGGTAGAATAGATAAGACACAAGAGAATTGCAAATGTGGGCTAAGTGAAAACAGTGATGAGATAATTAAACATATGATATAAGCATGAAGTAAAGTGAACCAAATGGAGTACAAGAGCAGACAAATCTGAAAAGGGAAGATGATCCCCTGAGAACTGTGCAAACGACTGAAATTTAACTATACCCACTACTACAATATGTAGAGGCTAAAATCTGTCTGGATGATGTAGAACACAAATTCTCTAGGATTTAAGATAAATACGGATTGTCCAATCACAAGAAGAAAAGAACCAAATGGGCTTCTCTGTCCCAGCAGATCATAGAATGAAACAAAAAGAAAGTAGAAAAGTGGATAAGCACCGAGATCTGCCAGTGAAAAAAACGTGAAACCTGAATGTGACAATGTTACCAATCATAGTCAGAGACCTCAGAGCAATCTTCCCCAAAACTGGAAAATAAACTAAGCGAACTAAAGGAAGGCTAAGTGCGCCCAGATCACGGTACTTTCGAGATCTGCTAGAATAATCAGAAGAGTTCAGGTGTGCTGTCACTCAGATTTCATTGAAGGCCACCAGGTAGCCAATAATTGGGCTAGGGATCCCTTAACGAATGTACCGTTTATGACACAAAACAATCTAATGGTGCAGTGCCAGTGCTGGAGTTTTGGGGAAAGTGGGGTACCTCTTTATTGCCATCACTCCCAAGTCATCTCTGGCCAGGAGTGTTAGCACCTGATAGGGTCCTATCAATGAGTCAAATATAACTAAACTGTGTACTTATGCTAAACTTAATTGTTTGAAATAGAACTGTTTGACATTTAAACTGCGTACATATGCTAAACCGAATCGTTTGAAGTAGAACTGTTTTATATTTAACTGTTTTATATTAAACAAAAACTGTACTTATATATATATATACGTACAAAAATAGATTAGGCATTAAATAACCTACAATGGTTGATATACCTTAAAACCAAACTAAACCAAACCACCATCCCCTAAAAAGAGAAAGAAAAGAGAACTTGCCATATAGTGGGTTTTTCAGTCTCAGTGGACCACAGAGTAAAAATTAAAGAAAGTGAAAGGAGAAAAAAGTATTAAAACCTTTCGAGAGAACTAAGAAAGTTGTGAAACATGAGAGTGACGGTAATACCAATTGTAATTGGCGCACTTTGAACGGTCCTCAAAGGCTTGAAAAGTGGTCTGGAAAATGGTATATGCGCAGACCAGAATCGATCCTGTAGTAAGAGACTCACAAAATTCTCTGAGATTTTGAAATATAAATGGGCCACCCAATTCGGCACGAAAAGTAGATCTAGTTTTAGTAAAGAAAAACAAAAGAACTGGTCAACTTGTTGAATTAACAACTCTAGCAGATCACAGAATGAAAGTAAAAAAGGCAAAAAATCGATTAATAACCGAGAACTGAAAAAGCTATGGAACATGCTGGTGACAATGATAAAAATCATAGATAGATCATTCGATTGACAAGAGGCCAGGGGAAATAGAAAAGTTAGGAAGAATTGAGAGCGTCCAAAACACTCCACAGTTTAGATCGGCTAGAATAGACAGAAGAGTTCAAGAGAAATAAGTAAACTTGTTGCCACTGTCTCTTCAGTATAAATCGTCAGTTACAACTTGCGTGAAAAACTTCCAAAGAGTAAAATGATAATTCACTGCACTTTAAATTTATCTGAAAAATAAGTTGTGTTGATGTTTCTATCTTATTCTCTATTCTAGTCTTTTCCAATCTTATATATATATATATATATGTGTGTGTGTGTGTGTGTGCGTGTGTGTGTATCTGTGTGTATCTGTGTGTGTGTGTATGTGTGTGTGTGAGAGAGAGAGAGAGAGAGTGAGAGAGAGAGAGAGAGAGAGAGAGAGAGCGGGTAGATTTTATGGCTCTTTGTGTGTGTTTGTGCATAAAATGTGCGTGTGTGTTTGAAAGTATGAATAATATGTGTGCGTGTATGGGACAGAAAAAAATATATATAGAGTTAGATAATATAAACTACTCAATCTCTTATAAAATCATTTTTCTCTTATCAATTTCCTATATATTTTTTCTTTCCAATCTCTTATAAATTTTCTCTTTTTTCTCTTTTACTCTCATACGCATTTTTATGTGAATAGGTTACTTCAAAAGTTTAAGTAATTTGAAAGCAATTTGAACAACCGGAAAACCGTACATGAGAAGAATGTTTTAATTAGTTGACCACGTAGTGGATTCCAACATAGAAACGCGACTCCAAATTGCCATTGTTTGATCAATAATATTAATGAATAAACGGTTTTAATACACATGAATGCGTGACGTTTCTCTCTCTCTCTCTCTCTCTCTCTCTCTCTCTCTCTCTCTCTCTCCCTCTCTCTTAATATATATATATTTTGTCTTATTCTCTCTCTTTATAATTACTTATTGTGTTGAGATTATAATGAGCAAAGCTATTGTGCAAAAAGCAACCAAAGAAGAAAGAAAGAAAGAAGGCAGCCATATATAAAGATTCCAAGTAAAGACAACTCACTGAATATCACAGTTGAATCTTATACAATTAAAATCCTAAGGCAAAATATACAATTTTTAGTGTCAATATACTGGGAAGAATTACTCATAAGAAATGAAGCGATAAGCCTAAAAAGTCATGTAATTTGCTGCTCTAAAGTAAATTGACAAAAGAAAAAAAAAAAAAAAAAAATAACGAAGACTACTTAAAACGAAAAAAATCTCTTCAGAATTGACGAAGGAAAATTGAAAGATGAAGTAGATAAGACTAACAGAAGACAACCAACCAAGTTTGAAAAAGTTATAAAAAGTACATCTCTACTTTAAATTGTTCAGACATTACTAAGTATGCACGACAGAACGATTCTCACATTCAGCGTGCATTTCCTCGGTAATCTTTATATCATTTTTTTCTTTCAAGTTTTTTTGGAAACTCAATATGTAATATTTAAAGCTTAACTTAAAACGGTACAAAGCGAGATGAAAAGACGTGGAGTATAGAGATTATGTTTCTCTCATTATTCAACAAGAAAATGTGAACAGGTTTGCCTTAAAAATCAGCATTCTAAAGCTGGATGTCAGCAAAAATCAAATATTGTCTTCTTACGTGAGACCAACATCTTTATCTATCTCTTTTTTTTTTCGTTCAGTTTTTGAATCGAAAATCCTTAGAGCTTTAAATTATGTTCAGAGAAGGAAGTTTCCGCCAAGGCTATTTTTGCCTAGGAATTCGGTTATTCAATTTTTATAACCAAAAAATATAAAAGAGAGAACGTTATTAAAGGAAAATCCTCTCAAAATAACCCTTGGCCGTGAAAGAATAAATCAGCTCCGAATAATGACAACATGATTAAAAATTACTATATAAAATTATCCGTGTCTATGTGTGAGTGTATGTGTGTGTGTGTGTGTGAGAGTGTTAGTGAATTGCACGAAACAATTTCTACATCATTTTCCATTACAAATATGAGCGAAATGAGTAATTAGAAAATGCGTTGCTATGGTTGCTCGACGTACAATATAAATACATGTAAATATCTTATTTAGATTATTTTTATGAAAGAGCTGATAGAAATCTAAATATATCCGCGAATTTGCTTCTTTCAGCTAAGCCATGCTATTTAACACATACCTTGTCTGTATTAAGGAAATATTGAAATTACACACACACACACACACACACATATATATATATATATATATTATTTACAGTATAAAAGAAGATATAGATATAAATACCATTTCCATTGTTCTTTTAAGTTGCTCAATATCTTGAACAGGGCCTCTTTCAAGCTGAATATAGATTCTTGATAAAATTGCTTTTCGTAAAATCATTTTCTAAAGGAGTTTAAATCGTCAACACAAGCTTATTTGCGTTACTTTCATTTTCACGATCATAATTCAATCATCAGGCAATCAATCAAGCACATTGTTTAAATATTAGATAAGCGTTTGGCGGTCGAATTTTCATCGTAAAACAGACTGCTATACAAAAAAGGGTTTGACCACCATTCGATTTTAAACGTTTTCTTAAAGTGATATGCAAATACGATTCTATTTGAATCTATGAATCTATCTATCTATCTATCTATCTATCTATCTATCTATCTATCTATCTAAATCTTTCTCTTTCTCTCATATATATATATATATATATATATATATATATATATATATATATATGGGGTGGTTCGATGCAATTATTTGAATATTTCTTACATTTTTGATAGCACTGTTAAACTATCAATTTTTTAAAGTATTAAACTTTTAAAAATTAGCTGAAATTCTTTTTAATGAAACAAAAATTAATAATAATAATAATAATAATAATAATAATAATAATAAAAACATTTGTAATTATTTCATTGATTAGTTTGTATGGCATGTAATTCTATACTTTTCTAATGAAAAGTACACTAGCTTTGAACTGAAAATGAATGATCAGACTTTATTTCTTTTTATTTTCTTTATAATCACATGCTACCGTCATTTTTGCCTGAAGTAATTCTCTAAATTTTGCGATTATCTGAAAACATGGTTACTTCGATTCTTTTATTTGACACAGAACTGGTGTTTTTCTGTTTTAATACTCAGGGCGTTTCTTCTTTCTCATCAATTCTATTTTTCTAAGGTAGCGTTGCATCGACCGAAGCTGCAACAATTCAAACTGAAAAGAAAGCTGTTGTTTTGGTTATGTTCCTTTTTTATTCCTATGATTACGATCCCTTAATTTCCACTGGGTGGCGTTTGAAGTAAAATTCATTAAAATCTTTTACATCCTTTTCAACATTTAGAAAAAATTCTAATTAATTTTGATCAGCTTTGAGTCAGGAAAAGAAAAACAAAGGAAATTCAACAAGGTGAAGAGACGAAAGGGAAAAAAGAATAGAAATTAGAATAAAAAAAAAGATCAATTTCAATGATTTCTATGCTTCAAAGAGTTCCCTACCAAAAATGGTAAAATTTTTGATATTTTTAATGTTTTATCAGTTACTTCAAGACACATGTTTTGAAATGTGTATCGATAATTTTAGCGTGTATCTTTGACAGGAAGTATCTATCTCTGAAATTGATGGCTTTACAAGAAGCAAACGTTTAACCATAAATGTGGTTTTATTGACTCAAACCAAGAGAGAATTCAACTTTTAGTCTTATATATCTGTTTTTCTCAACGTGACAGAAGTTACAAAGAAACAAAGACACATACATAAACGTCACACTGTTCCTTACTATATCTGATCATAAATACAAGGGTCATTAAATTAAAAAGGAAATTCTTTTTTAGAAAAAAGCAAAATAATGTTTCTTTTTCAGATTTTCCTCAATAAATGTAAACTCCGCATTGTTTCGAATTGGTTTAGAGTAAAACTTATCTTAATCTCACAAAAATATTTTTGAGGAATGGTGGCAAGTCAAACATAGTATTTCACGCTTGAACAGAGGCCAGTCATTAAATTTTTGAGAATTGAAAATCATGAGAAATTTCCTGACATATGTGTGATATGTACGGATAATTATGTTCTAGTCAAAATATTTTTACAATTTTTTACGAATGGGTTTGCCACTGACAAGCCTGAGTTGAAAATGTATTTCATGTACTTTAAACACACTGCCCCTTCGGCAAAGTAAAAGTTCCGGGCGTTGCGGTCATTAAGGAAGTTCATACTGACAGTCTTTTGGTATATGAAAAGATCCATCACTATTGATTTACTTGAAAATGGTACAACCGTAAACATTGCTTCCTATTGCAAATTCCTTTGGCAAAATTCGTCTTATTGAACGACCCTCGTACAAATGGTGAATTTGTTCATTTCTATCTGAATTTTTCATATGTGATCGTAGAATCATATGGGCCATTGACTCTATGTCTATACAATTCTAAGATATAATGCTCCATTTCCTGTAGTGAGCATTCTTTATTGCAAACTATGTGCATATATGCATACGTGGTGTATTCAATACGTTTCCAGCATTTTTTTTGTACGGGCATTTAAAATTGTCGTAGACTCTTGAAAATTCAGTAACTTATTGCTATACATCTTATGAGATGACTGGCCAATTTTTATGATTTCATCTTCAAATGAACAGCTACAGCAGCAATTGGAATACACCCTATTAAAGCCTGATTGTCACGGCTGGTGAATTTCAAAAATCCAATCTGGACGTGAGGACACTTTAGAAGAACGATATGCAATAGTATTCTGTTTTAAACTTGGAAAAAAATGCTAGAGAAACGTATGGAATACTTCAGACTACTTTTCGACCATCTTGAATGAATCGAACATCAGTTTTTGAGTGGCATAAGAGATTCAAGGAAGGCAGGGAGTCTGTGAGGGATGATGACAGGTGTGGGAGGAGTAAGGAAGTCAATACACCGGAGTTGATTGGCCAAAGGGTTTGGGTTAATATGTTGAGGTTTTAAGGGAGTTCAGGGAGAGATTCCTTGAGAAGAGGCCAGCACTCTTCAAATCGGGTCAGTGGCAATTCTACCAGGACAATGCACCAGTCCACAACTCCATCCTTATCACAGACTATTTGACCTTCCCTATAGACCAGACGTTGGTCCCTGTGACTTTGGTTATTCCCTCAGCTCAGAGGCTGTCGTTATGAGACAATTGAGGAATGAAGGTATGAATCCAATTATTCTCCCTCCAGCTATGGGTAAATAGTAGGGCAGACTAGGTTCTTCAGCCTTGGTGAGGCAACTAGTCTCGGAGAAGGAAAACTCTGAATTCAAACCTGTTAAACTCCGCTTAAAAAATTGACCTTGTGTCATATCCTGCCTGAGCGAAGGGGTTGGGTAAATATGATGAGACAATTGAGGAGATAAAAGAGGCTGTGACGAAGGTCATTGACACGCTCACACAAGTGGACTTCCATGGGGCCTTCCGGAAATTGTTTGAACGGTACGACAAGTGCATTGCATCCGGAGGAGATTACTTCGAAGGGGACTAGAGGTACATGTGTGTACTATCAATAAAAGTGACCATACAAAAAATGTCTGGAAACTTATTTAATGATCCTCGTATATATATATATATATATATAATCCTATTATCAAACTGCGTAAGGTATGTGATTTTTCTCCAAATTCATATTTTACTTTTTTGATTGCATTGTTAATTTGCTGATATCTTGTTGGTGTAATTTAACCGTCAATTCTTAGTCATTTTATTCATTCATTTTTTCTTTACTGAATTCAGTTTGGTTTTTTCTAAGTATGATGTCGATTTTGGGTTCTATTCGGTTTCGTAGTAGGGCATTGTAGATTTTGGCAGCTATGGATGTAAGTGTTATGCCTCGGTAGTTTTTGGCTAATCCGAGGTCCCCCTTTTTAGGGAAGGGGAGTATGCATCCCTTCATCCATCTATCTATCGGATTTTGATTGTATACTGCGTTGCAGTGGCGGAGCAGTATGTCGTCGAATTGTCTGGTCTTCCATACTTCCGGGGGAATTTCGTCCAGCCCTGCAGCTTTCCTATTTTTAATTTTTTTGAGAACCGAGTCGAGTTCTTCTTGTGTGAACGGTCCTAGTTTAATGTCTAATTGTTTGCTAATTATTCCGGTGATTGGTTCATGCGTTATTTTTGGTGGGTTTCCAAGTAAGTTTTCGAAGTGCTGTTTCCACAGTTTTATTCTTTCTTGTTGGTTTGCTGCTTTAAGTTTTGCTTTGGCCGTGTTCTTTCTTCTGCTCACTTCGTTTATTGTTTGCCAGGCTATTCTAGATTGTCTATCTTCCACCGAGTCTCTGATCTTATCTATCCGATTTTGAATGTATTCTGTCTGTTCCTTTATATATATGCCTGCTAATTGATATTGTGCCGTTTTTAGTTTTAAGGCATTTGTGTTTGTTGGGTTTTTTCGATAGTTTTTGGAGGCTGTTTTCACTAGTGCACGTTTTTCTCTCACAGCTAAAGTTTCCCATGGAACTCTATATTTAGTTTTAAGTTTTGTTGGAATGTATTTTGCTGCTGCCTCGAGGTGTGCATTGACGAAGTTTTCATATTCGTCGTTTGGTGTACTTGTTTCCGTCTTTTCTTGTAGTGTTTCGAATCTGTTTCTTAATTCTAATACGTATTTATCTCTTATATCTTTGTTGTTTAATAGGGCCCAGTCATAGTGTTTGGTGGTTGCTGTTCATTTGGCGTTTTTTCGTAGGCTTAACCGTATTTTCGCCGTGACTATTCGGTTGTCGGTGGACACACCCTCAAAAGAGGAGTATGCCTCTCAATTCAATGCACTATTTATCCATTTCTTGTTTATAAGGACGTAGTCTATCTGAGCTTTAGTATTGTTTGCGTACGTGTATGTCCATAGTTTGCCCTCTCTTTTTTGGTAGTTTGTATTGAGGCATGCTAATCTATTTTCTATCATGAAATCTGTTAGATGTTGCCCATTCCTATTTGACGTGTTGTGGAGGCTGTATTTGTTGTTTCCGTTTTTCCCGATTTGGACATTCATGTCTCCACCAATGACTAACATGTTGTGTTTCGGGATGCTACGCACTAATGAGGATAACTCATCGTAGAAGGTGACTAGTTTATTTTCTTCACTAACATTGGTGGGGCTGTAGCATGAGATGATTGTTGCTCTGGGGTTTCCGTTGAATGTAGCTGCCATCATTCTAGGTTGTATTTTCTCAACGCTATTAAGCGTTTTTAATGCTCTAGGTCCTATAAGTAATCCTACCTCTCCTACTGCGGCGTTGACAGAGTTTTTCCATGCGGATACAGTGGCGAGCGACCAGCCATTGCCAGTTTCGTGATATTTGATATCTTCGGAGTGCGTGTATCTGTGTTCTTGTATGCATATTATGTCTATCTTATGTTCTTCGGCCGATGCGATTAGCTCTGGGAGTTGTCCTATTCTATTTAGGGTTCTTACGTTAAATGTGGCTATTTGTAGTGTTTGCTTGCATTTTAGTAGTTTTGATTGTTTGAGCTCTGCAGCTGATTTTTCGAACACCGAGGCCAGGGCTCCAACCTCAGCAGGACGCGCCCCTTTTTTACCCGCGCGAAGAGCGATGCAGTTTGTGTAAGTGGTTTGAGTGTTGGTCATGGTTATCTTTCGATGGCTGTTTTATTCTCTTCTATAGAAGCCACTCTTATAGAAGAGCAGCAGTAGTTCCCCGATCGAACTAGCGATCCTGAGCGTAAAGTCGTCAAACTCACGCCCAGGACCCGTTTAGGTATTGAGTTTGGTCGTACATGGGTTTATTCAAATACCTTTACGTACATCATGCTGCTTCCCATGTGTACGCAAAAAAAAAAAAAAAAAAAAAAAGGGGGAGGGTAATTTTGGTTTAAGTTTTAAGTTTTAACTTAGTTAAAGTCCAAGGTTAAGGTACTTTCGTCTGACTTTCACTGGTACTGACTTGTGCTTTTTTTTTTGCTGTATTGGGACTTTTCCTAGGTTTTTCATTTTTTTTTATTTTTTTACTACAGTTGGGAACCTAGCAGGCTTTAGGAATTATAGAGCTTAAAAATTTTCCCTTTCTCTTGGGGGGGGGGGCTATGGTAGCATTAGGTGTTTTAGGCTTTTTCTTTTTTCTTCTAAACTACTGTTAGGGCTTCTTTTTTTTTTTACGAATTTTTAAATTATTCGATAGAAGACATTCAAAAACATTCTGCTTTGTTCGCTGACATTGGAATAACTAACATCAATTTGGCTTTATAGTAGAGTAAGCGTGTCTTTACATTTAAAACGCATAGTTTAAGCATTATTTCACAAACAAAATACAGCATAACATTTTGTAAAATTCAGCATTTTAAATTGATAGGACTTAAAGACATACTGACCAAAATTGATATTTCTTCCATTTGGCTCCTGAGTTCAAATGCTCCTTCCTCGTTTCGACTTTTATTTACTACTGAAATTTTAGGTAGCTTTGGAGGCGGTCTACTGGGGGGGATTCATTTCATTTTTTTTTCTCTTTTTCCCTTTCTCTTGGGGTTGGGGGGCTATGAATATTTTCTCCCATTCATCTCTCAAAGTTTTCTAATTTTCTTTTTTCAGCTTTTCTTCATATTTATTTTCTCTACGTTTTTTGGTCGTTTATGTGTCATTGTCTCATTCTTTCTGTTTTCCACTTTCTTCCTTCAATCGATTTTTTTCTATCAAAAGAAAAGGTAATAATACTTTTATAAATTACCGTTTACGTGCAATTTTCTGGTACCTATTTTCTATTACAGCCAACCATAATGTTTACACATCCTCGTACGCACTTAGAAATATTTTCTATGTGTCTGACGCCTATGGACACCCAAGCCGTAGGAAGTTGCAATTTGGTATGAAAGAACACTTTTCAATCTATATTATTCTTATCGTATCATGAATTTATAAGGAAGCCATAATCAACCAAATAAAATTAGACCGGCAGACAAATTATTCTGAGTTCCTTTTTTTTCCTGTGACAGCCATTCACTTCCGCAAAAAAAACCCCATCAGAATTGTTCATTTTGTTTTTGTTCAATTTAATTGTATAATCATTGAATGAAAATTAATATCATATGATAATTAAAGTTTAGCATTAAATAATGTGTAAAAATATATAATAATTTTAACATTCATTTTTATTTTTAGACAAAAAATTATTTTCGTACATACACACACTTTTCGCTACCAACAATGTGGACAAATTTAATGGTAAGACCCCCCGCCAAATATATATATATATATATATATATATATATATATATATATATATTATTTTTGTCTTTATCATTTTTTAATAGTAAAAACTTGATTCAGACAAAATTCAAAATGAATAAAAAAATGCAATAATGAATCGTGAAAAAAAAAAAAAAAGAAAAAATCAAAGAGTGAATATTTTTCCGAATTTGTAAATTGTTGTTTATCTTTTTTTAATGTATGGGCCATAAAGAAATCATTTTTAACAATTACAAATATTTTTCCGTGAAATAAAACCTCTTTTCTTCCTTACTTAAGAAAGCAAAGTTCAACTTTTTGACCATTTGAACAATTTTAAGTGTAAAATACTTCTAAAACAATGGAAGTAATGAATTAAAATGAAAAAATAAAAGTAAATTATGACATTAAATTAAAAATAATTATTAATCTAAGAAGCTAAATAATGTAGCAAATAAAAATTTTGGTATTCATTTTTTAGAATTGTTTTTTGTTTTTAAAAGCAGTTTTATTCCTTTTTAAAAAGGTAATTCTAGAGTCCTAAAGTCGAACCGATAACGATAAAACAAGGTCGTGAAACACAGAATTGTTCATATGGCTAAATATTATATGTGTAAAATACTTATGAAAATGAAAAATTACTGAAATAAAATGGAATGAAAACATAGGGTCATTATATATACGGTGCAAAAGTATTTTCAAATATTAAAGAACATTCTGTTTCACACGTGAATTCAGTTTTTAAAAATGTAAATAATTCAATTGTATGAATATTATTCATCCTCCAGTTATTTTCCAACTAAAAAATTGTATATTAATCGTATTGGTATGTTATAATACACGATAAATGCTGGGTATACCCGCTAGTATCACACACACACACACACACACACACACACACACACACACACACACACACACACACACACACACATATATATATATATATATATATATATATATATTACATGTGCGATAATGATATTTCAAAGGCATTAGTTATCCAGATAAAATCGGGTGAGTAAGGAGTTTGTGTTGTTCAATTAAGGAGAGCCTGACTACATCCCTGTAAAACTAAAAATCACAGGTTTTATCTTGGTGTAAACATCGACTGCTGAGTATGGTGTGAAATAAGATAGAGAACAACCCATGTGACCTATTAAGACAGCTTTTCAAAATGAAAGTTTATTCTACATTCTCACTATATATATATATATATATATATATATATATATATATATATATATATATATATATATATATATATATATATATATGAAATGAGAATGAAGAGGCATTCAATTTGAAATAGTTACCGTTGTTGGAAATCGTCACGTTAAGTCAAATCCTGGACGAGATTGTACGCATTTCACATAGCCTTCATACTCTTGGGAAAGGTATGAATCGAATTATTCTTCATACAGCTATGAGTAAATAGTAGAGCAGACTAGGATCTTTAATTTTGCTATGGCAAAGGACAAGAAGGAAACCCCTGATTTCAGTCCCGGTAAAAATTGACTTTTATGTCACATCCTTCATGTGGAGGGGTTAGCAAACATATATATATATATATATATATATATATATATATATATATATATATATATATATATATATATATATATATATACTGAGATAGGGATATATATATATATATATATATATATATATATATATATATATATATATAGAGAGAGAGAGAGAGAGAGAGATGATACTCAAGTATTCAGCCATGAAACAAAACAAAAATCCACTCCTGCTTTCGACTATTTTATCAGAGATGGATACAATTCTACACTAATTTTGTAAGTGTTCTACTTAAAATACGTTTTGTATTCTTCAAATTCCTTACATTATGCAACACTTCATATATATATATATATATATATATATATATATATATATATATATATATATATACGAGGATCATTCCAGACTTTTTTCGTATGGGCACTTGTATTGATAGTACACACATGAAACTCTAGTCCCCTTCGAAGTAATCTGCTCTAGCTGCAATTCTTTTGTTGTACCGTTCCAACGGTACATGTGAGCGTGTCAATGACCTTTGTCACAGCCCTTTTCATCTCCTCAATTGTCTCGTAACGACAGCCTCTGAGCTTAGGGAATAACCTAAGTCACAGGGACCAACATCTGGACTATAGGGAGGGTGAGGAACTGTCTTGATGTCTGTCTTGGTCAAATAGTCTGTGGCAAGGATGGAGTTGTGGACTGGTGCATTGTCCTGGTAGAAATGCCACTGACCCGATTTGAAGAGTGTCGGCCTTTTCCCAAGGAATCTCTCCCTGAATTCCCTTAAAACCTCAACCTAGTAACCCTAACCCTAACTCTTTGGCCAATCAACTGTGGTGTATTGACTTCCTTACTCCTCCCACACCTGTCATCATCCCTCACAGACTCCCTGCCTTCCTTGAATCTCTTATGCCACTCAAAAACTGATGCTCAATTCATGCAAGATGGTCAAAAAGCAGTCTGAAGTATTTCTGAGGCATTTTTTCCAAGTTTAAAACAGAATTTTATTGCATATCGTTCTTCTAAAGTGTCCTCACGTACAAATTGGATTTTTGAAATTCACCAGCCGTGACAATCAGAATTTAGTAGGGTGTATTCCAATTGCTGCTGTAGCTGTTCATTTGAAGCTGAAATAATAAAAATTGGTCAGTCATCTTATAACATGTATAGCAATACCATACTGAATTTTCAAGAGTATACGACAATTTTAAATGCCCGTACAAAATGTCTGGAAATGTATTGAATGTACCTCGTATATATATATATATATATATATATATATATATATAGTACGACAGAAGTGTCTATTAGATTTTAGACTGTCACCTTTATGTTGCAAGTGGACTTAAACAGGTGGTAATGTTAACTACACCCAGATAATGTCTTTATATTGTTTTTTCTTTGTTACGATCAGAGTTTGAATCAATTCTCACCCAGTGTTTGCCGTTGAAACGTTTTTAAGTAAATGTGATGCAGTCTGTTATGCAATTTCCTACATTAGTTATTTAGTCAACCTTTAGAAATATGGCTAGTCCTAGCCATGATCCCAACTGATCGTGACCAAAAAATTAAGAAGAAATGAACAAATTGGAACTATCATTGTCACTTGCCTATGTTCTCTTGTACCACACAAGTGACAATTTAAAATGTGGTAGCTTTTTCTTTCGCACCATATATATATATATATATATATATATATATATATATATATATATATATATACTGGGGCGAGAAAGAAAGAAAGAAAGAAAGAAAGAAAGAAAGAAAACAACTTCTATTATCATTTTAAAACTTTTGCTTGAATCACTAAATAGACTTATTGTAATTGGTGTACTTGAAGAAGAAGAAGAAGAAGAAGAAGAAGAAGAAGAAGAAGAAGAAGCTATTTTTAGAACATTATAAATACGAAAGTGAGTGGGTGAGGTAAAGCTTGAATATTTTTTCTCAAAAAAAAAAATAAAATCGACTTTTTTGTTCAAGATTGAATCACACTTCTTAGGGATCCAAGAAAACGTTCCCCAAACGTTTTCATTCCTTCTTTTCACGTGATCACAATTCATCGTTTGATGTCACGTTTCATCATCAAATCTTCGTGATTTATTTTGATATTTTTCAACTTGGCACAGAGGAAATTAAAAGTCTTTTTCATGTAAGTAATTACAAAGTAATCTACGTAGGTTGTCTATTTCCTGATTAAAACTTCACTTGTGTTTTCATCTCTTAAATTTCTACCTGGTCTATTAATAGAATATAACGCAACGTGAATTTTGTAAATGAAGATTTAAACACTGTACGATGTTTTTGTACGGCATTCGAAATTTATGCTTTTTTAAGATCTTTCTTTTTCTTACGAGTGAGTATTAAGGGACTTTAAGAACGAAAAATGTTTTCTCACCTTCGCAGCAAAAGCTAAAGTTAATATATAAAACTTTATACACAGTTTTATTGAATTTTTTAATAGCATCGGACAAAAAAATCTCTTTATTTATTTTCCGTGTTTTCAATCGATAAGACTTTCTATTATCTAGAAATTTATTAGTTTGAAAAAAATTAATTTTCTTTCTTTTGGCCCGTTCAGTTTAGAGTGTAACTTTAATTGTAAACGGTTAATTGGAGACTTTTATTATTATTATTATTATTAATTATTATTATTATTATTATTATTATTACTTATTATCATTAAGTATTATTATTATTATTATTATTAATTATTATTATTATTAATTATTATTATTATTAATTATTATTATTATTATTATTATTATTATTAATTATTATTATTATTATTATTATTATTATTTACTCCTTTAAGTAAAGTTAGCGACCATAGTCGAGGGTGACCCGAAGGCCCCTTTTCGATAGCTACTACACCAAGGTGTAGGGGAGGGCGCTACTCCATTCCCAGGATTGCTCCACTTTACCCTTGAACCGTACCTTATAATGCTGAGTGTTAAGCAAGGTGGTATCAAGTACCATTTTTAAAGTCTTTGGTATGACTCGACCTGGGATTGAACCCAGGTCTCCCGGGCCATTGGCGAACACTCTAACCGCTGGGCCAATGTCCCGGTTTGTTTGTAAAATAATGCTTAAACTATGCGTTTTAAATGTAAAGGCACGCTTACTCTACTGTAAAGCCAATTTGATATTAAGCCTATCCACATGTCAGCGAACAAGGCAGAATGTTTTTAAATATCTTCTATCGAATAATTTAAAAATTCGTAAAGAAAGCCCTAACAGTAGTTTAGAAGAAAAAGCCTAGAATGCTACTACAGCCCCCCCCCCCTCAGAAAAGGAGAAAGAAGGAAAAAAAAAAAAAAACCCAACAAAAACGAATTGTCCCCTTCACCCCACTAGACCGCCCCCAAAGCTACCTAAAATATCAGTAGTAAATAAAAGTCCCAACGAAGAAGACGTATTTGAACTCAGGAGCCAAGTGGAAGAAATATGTCAATATTGGTCAGTATGTCTTTAATTCCAATTTAAAATGCTGAATTTTACAAAATGTTATGCTGTATTTTGTTTGTAAAATAATGCTTAAACTATGCGTTTTAAATGTAAAGGCACGCTTACTCTACTGTAAAGCCAATTTGATATTAAGCCTATCCACATGTCAGCGAACAAGGCAGAATGTTTTTAAATATCTTCTATCGAATAATTTAAAAATTCGTAAAGAAAGCCCTAACAGTAGTTTAGAAGAAAAAGCCTAGAACGCCAAATTCTACCACAGAGCTCTAATTCCTGAAGCCTGCTAGGTCCCCAACTGTAGGATGGGGAGAAAAAAAAAAAAAAAAAAAAAAAATGAAAAGCCCTTGGAAAAGTCCCAATACAGCAAAAAAGTGTAAGTCAGTATTAGTGAAAGTCATAAGAAAGTACCTTAATGTTGGACTTTAACTAAGTTAAAACTTAAAACAAATTTCCCCCCCCTTTTTATTTTATTTTATTTTATTTTATTTTTTTTTTTGTTTTTTAATTTTTGTTTATTTTATTATGTACACATGGGAAGCAGCATGATGTACGTTAAGGTATTTGAATAAACCAATGGACGACCAAAGTCAATACCCAAATGGGTCCTGGACGTGAGTTTGACGACTTTTCGCTCAGGATCGACAGTTCGATCGGGGAACTACTGCTGCTCCTCTATAAGAGTGGCTTCTATAGAAGAGAACAAAACAGCCATCGAAAGATAACCATGACCCACACTCAAACCACTTACACAAACCGCATCGCTCTTCGCGCGGGTAAAAAAGGGGCGCGTCCTGCTGAGGTTGGAGCCCTGGCCTCGGTGTTCGAAAAATCAGCTACAGAGCTCAAACAATCAAAACTACTAAAATGCAAGCAAACACTACAAATAGCCACATTTAACGTAAGAACCTTAAATAGAATAGGACAACTCCCAGAGCTAATCGCATCGGCCGAAGAACATAAAATAGACATAATATGCATACAAGAACACAGATACACACACACAGAAGATATCAAATATCACGAAACTAGCAATGGATGGTCGCTCGCCACTGTATCCGCATGGAAAAACTCTGTCAACGCCGCAGTGGGAGGGGTAGGATTGCTTATAGGACCTAGAGCACTAAAAACGCTTAATAGCATAGAGAAAATACAACCTAGAATGATGGTAGCTACATTTAACGGAAACCCCAGAGCAACAATCATCTCATGCTACAGCCCCACCAATGTTAGTGAAGAAAATGAAATAGTCACCTTCTACGATGAGTTATCCTCATTAGTGCGTAGCATCCCGAAACACAACATGTTAGTCATTGGCGGAGACATGAATGCACAAATCGGGAAAAACGGAAACAACAAATACAGCCTCCACAACACGTCAAATAGAAATGGACAACATCTAACAGATTTCATGATAGAAAATAGATTAGCATGCCTCAATACAAACTACCAAAAAAGAGAGGGCAAACTATGGACATACACGTACGCAAACAACACTAAAGCTCAGATAGACTACGTCCTTATAAACAAGAAATGGAAGAATAGTGCATTGAATTGCGAGGCATACTCCTCTTTTGAGGGTGTGTCCACCGATCACCGAATAGTCACAGCGAAAATACGGTTAAGCCTACGAAAAAACGACAAACGAACAGCGACCACCAAACACTATGACTGGGCCCTATTAAACAACAAAGATGTCAGAGATAAATACGTATTAGAATTGAGAAACAGATTCGAAACACTACAAGAAAAGACGGAAAAAAGTACACCAAACGACGAATACGAAAATTTTGTCAATGCACACCTTGAGGCAGCAGCAAAATGCATTCCAACAAAAATTAAAACTAAATATAGAGTCCCATGGGAAACCTTAGCGGTGAGAGAAAAACGTGCACTAGTGAAAACAGCCTCCAAAAACTATCGAAAAAACCCAACAAACACAAATGCCTTAAAACTAAAAACGGCACAATATCAATTAGCAGGCATATATATAAAGGAACAGACAGAATACATTCAAAATCAGATAGATAAGATCAGAGACTCGGTAGAAGATAGACAATCTAGAATTGCCTGGCAAACAATAAACGAAGTGAGCAGAAGAAAGAACACAACCAAAGCAAAACTTAAAGCAGCAAACCAACAAGAAAGAATAAAACTGTGGAAACAGCACTTCGAAAACTTACTTGGAAACCCACCAAAAATAACGCATGAACCAATCACCAGAATAATTAGCAAACAATTAGACATTAAACTTGGACCGTTCACACAAGGAGAACTCGACTCGGTTCTCAGAAAAATTAAAAATAGGAAAGCTGCAGGACTGGACGAAATTCCCCCGGAAGTATGGAAGACCAGACAATTCGACGACATACTGCTCCGACACTGCAACGCAGTATACAATCAAAATCCGATAGATAGATGGACGAAGGGATGCATACTCCCCTTCCCTAAAAAGGGAGACCTCGGATTAGCCAAAAACTACCGAGGCATAACACTTACATCCATAGCTGCCAAAATCTACAATGCCCTACTACGAAACCGCATAGAACCCAAAATCGACAACATACTTAGAAAAAACCAAAATGGCTTCCGACCTCACAAATACTAACCATCCGCAGAATCCTTGAGGGTGTACGGGCAAAGAACCTACAAGCGACATTAATATTTGTCGACTTTACCAAGGCTTTCGACTCCATTCACAGAGGAAAGATGGAACAAATCCTACTAGCGTACGGCATACCTAAAGAAACCGTAGCGGCAATAACGATTCTCTATAGAAACACTAAAGTAAAAGTACGATCACCAGATGGAGACACAGAATACTTCGACATTGTAGCAGGAGTACTACAAGGGGACACGCTGGCTCCGTATCTCTTTATCATTTGTCTAGACTACGTACTTAGAACATCGATTGACAAAATCAAAGAGAATGGCTTCGAACTGACGAAGAAAAGAAGCAGAAGATATCCCGCAACAACAATTACCGACGCCGACTACGCCGATGACATAGCGATACTGGCAAATACACCTGACCAAGCCGAAACACTTCTGCATAGCCTGGAACGAGCAGCAGCAAGCATAGGCCTCCATGTTAATGCACACAAAACGGAATATATGTGCTATAACCAAACAGGGGACATCTCCACTCTAGAAGGAACCCCTCTTAAACTAGTAGACAAATTCACGTACCTAGGAAGCAGCGTCGAATCAACCGAAAAGGACATCGAAACGAGGTTAACGAAAGCATGGACAGCTATCAATAGGCTATCGACTATATGGAAATCAGACCTAACCGATAAAATGAAACGCAGTTTCTTCCAGGCAGCGGTCACATCGATACTGCTATATGGATGCACTACATGGACGCTAACAAAACGGCTGGAGAAGAAACTAGATGGCAATTACACAAGAATGCTGCGTGCAATCCTGAACAAGTCCTGGCAGCAACACCCCACAAGACACCAACTGTACGGACACCTGCCCCCTATCACGAAATCTATTCAAGTTAGGCGAACCAGACATGCAGGACATTGCTGGAGAAGCAGAGATGAACTCATAAGAGATGTACTCTTATGGATCCCCACACACGGCCGCGCAAAAGCAGGACGACCAGCACGAACGTACATTCAGCAGCTATGTGAGGATACAGGTTGTTGTCCTGAAGACCTACCTAGGGCGATGAACGATAGGGAGGAGTGGCGAGAGAGGGTCAGGGATATCCGTGCTGCCAGCACGATATGATGATGATGATGATTTACTCCTTTAGAGTTTTTCACATCAGTGTTAGCTGATGTTTTTTCACTGGAGTTTGAGTGACAGCAAGTCTCCTCAAGTCTCCAGGACTCGTCTCAGGATTCTGGCCGTTCTTAGCAATGCTGTCGTTTGGATAGTCTCCACCCGTCTGCCAACTTCCAAGTCCTCCAGGCTTTTTAATAATCCTTTAGTTATTGTGCCTATCACACCAATCACAATTGGCATAATCGTTACTTTCATGTTCCACAGATTTTTCAATTCTCTAGCAAGATCGAAGTACTTATCCTTCGTTTCATTTTCCTTCAGATTTATTCTGTCGTCTGCCGGGACAGCAAAGTCTATAATTTTGCAGATTTTCGTTTTTTTTGTTGATTATTATGAGGTCTGGTCTTCTGGCCGGGATTACGTGATCCGTTTGTATGTTAAAGTCCCATAGGAGTTTATGCGAGTCAGTTTCTATGACAGGTGCCGGGTTGTGCATATACCATTTGTTTGTATGGTCGAATTGAAATTTCCTGCACATTTCCCACTGTATTACCTTGCCTTGCCTACCCAGTCGTGTTTCGCCTTATACTCCTTCTGTGCTAATTTGCTGCATTTGCTTATTATGTGATTAATCGTTTCGTCTCTGTCATTGCATAGCCTACATTTACTGCTTTGTTGCGTCTTTTCTATTCTCGCTTTGATATGATTGGTTCTTATGGCGTTGTCCTGTGCTGCTATTAGGAGGGATTCCGTTTCTCTCTTAAGGTTTCCTTTTCTTAGCCAGGTCCAGGTTTTCTGGTGTGAGAGTTTGTTTATTAGACGTTTAAAGCGGCCATAGAGTTGTTTTCCCTCCCATTTTTGTTTCCTAGTTGTTGTCATTCTTTCGTCTATCGTATTGTCTGTATTGTTTCTGATGGTTGTAATTAGTCCTCGTTCGTGTTTTTCTATGTAGTCTTCGAGCCGTTGTATCGATGCGTCAACGGTGTCTTCGATGCTGGCAAGTCCTCTTCTTTCCTCTTTTCTAGATACATAAAATCTGTCAACGTCGTCTCTGGGGTGTAATGCCTTATGCATGGTCATTAGTTTTCTTGTTCTTTGGTCCATTTGTTTAAGTTCATCTCTGGTCCACTTGAGAAAGGGTCTCGAATATCTGACTAGGGGCACAGCCCAAGTATTTATTCCTTTGATTAGGTTTCTGCTGGAGAGTTTTGTCTCGAGTAGTTTTCTCGTTCTCCTGAGATATTCTTTTCGGATCGTGTCTTCCATTTGCACTTGTTTGATGGTGTCAGCTTCCAAGATACCCAAGTATTTGTAGGTTTCATTTTCTTCGAGCGTTCTAATTTTGTCGTGATTTGGTAGTTCCATTCCGTCAGTCATATTTCGTTTGCCACTTTTCATGACGAGTATGGCACATTTTTCTATGCCAAATTCCATTCCCATGTCCTGACTGTATATTTTAACGGCGTGTATGAGAGTTTCCAGTTCTTTTTCATTTTTTGCAAATAGTTTAATGTCATCCATGTACATTAAGTGATTGATCTTCTCTTGCGATCTGCTGAGTTTGTATCCGGCTGCGCATTTTCTGAGTATGTGGTTCAGTGGCATCATGGCTATTATGAATAATAAGGGTGATTGTGCATCTCCTTGGAAAGTTCCTCTTTGGATCTTTGTTTCAGCTATGCTTCTTCTTCCTGCTGTCAGCTCCACTCTTTAGGTTTGCATGGTCTTTTCGATGAAGTTTATGACTTCATGTGATATCATTCCAAACTTTTGGTTTAGTTACAACTTTAGATTAGACTAAAAAGATAATCGTTCATATTTTCATCTACTTTTCGTATTTTGAACCTTCGTATTTGGGCATATCAAAAATTTACAAATGAATAGATAAATAATGAAAACATAAGAAAAAGTACCTTTGAGAAAGAGATTCTAAATTACAGACTCAATTTTCTTCAACGGACTGAGAGTTCAATTTATATTAGCAATTACATTGTAAACTGGGCCCACTGCTTTCCTTAAAGATAGTATTTTTAAAAACTAACAGACTTTCAAAAGATAAAAATATTATCAATTAAACAAAAATAAAACGAATTTATTTAGAAAAATACATAATCCGATATAGACAAATACCAAAACCAAAACTTGATCGCTGTATATTATTTATTGCTTAAATTCTAACGGTTCGACTTTCTGGTTGTATAACCTTCTTTGATATATGTTGTATCGGTTAGCCTATAAAGAATTTTGAATGAAGTATGATTATTTTGCTCAAAGAGATATGTTATCTTTCTCATTTGACTGAAATCTGCAATATTTCTTTTGGAATATCTTATCGTGAAGCTATAGTTTTGAAACCCTCATTGCTCTCGCGGGAACAAAGATAAACTATACACATTTGCCCATAATCAAATTTACGGTAAATTAAGAAATTGTAAAGATTATTTAATGTTAGTCGCTTCGAAAATTGTAAAAAGATCTTTGATTCAATGAAATCAACAAAAAGAATCGTGAATTTTTACAGCATGAAGAGAGTTAAAAATTGTACGTTCTTATTTAAGTTGGTTCGTTGTTTGTTTGAGTCTTATGGCATATTAACCTTAGCAGGTTATTTAACGCAAAATCCATTTTTATACAAATAACCAGTTCTCTTTCAAACAATCCAGTTTAGCATGAGTACACAGTTTAATAGTCAAAAACATTCCTATTTTAAGCTATTCAGTTTATTCAAACAGTTCTAATTCAGCTAATTCAGTTAAGCATAAGTATAGATTTTGTTCACACACAGTTAAATATCAAAGCAGTTCTATATTAAACAATTCAGTTTAGCGTAAGTACAGTTTCAATGTCAAAGACAGTTCCATTTCAAACAATTCAGTTTAGCATAAGCACGCAGTTTAAATGTAAATACAGTTTGATTGTCAAAAACATTTCTATTTCAAGCTATTCAGTTTAGTCAAAAAGTTCTAATTCAAACAATTCAGTTTAGCATAAGTATGCAGTTTAGTTCTATTTAACCCATAGATAGGGCCCTATCAGATGCTACCACTGCGGGCCTGAGATGACCTTGGAGCGATGGCAATGAATGGGTGGTCCGCATTCTCCAAAGTCCCAGCATCACTGGAACCTCACCATCAGATTGTTAAGTTATATCCAGGACACTAGTTGTGGGGGTCTTACTCCTCTGCAGAAGTGCAGTTGGTGTATTCTACAGCCCCAGCCCATTGGGCAAGTTCTTACGTAAATGTACATCAAGAAGGGAATATATATATATATATATATATATATATATATATATATATATATATATGTATATATATATTCTTACGAAAACACACTTTTGTAATAAATTCCTGAAAGTTTTGTCCAAATATATTCATTTTGTTTGTTGTTTTGTATGTTCATGTTTTTAGATGTGAGTGCAGTAAACGGAATTCAATAGGTTTACTGCAATAACTCCACAGGTTTTCATCAGCTAGAATTTGGGGTTAATTCTGATGATGCTCCAGCGTCTGTCACCCACTTCATCTAGTTTTCTCTACTATAAACGAAATGCAACCTTGATTTAATAAACTTATGAGAATTTTCTCTCACCGACTATAACCCTCACTTATCATCTATCTATCTATCTATCTATCTATCTATCTACATAACAGCTTATGGTTAAAACTATTTCACTTGGTGGGTTAGTGGCAAACCAAATGTGATATAATTTGGAGAGTGCTCAATACCTCTGATACAGCAATTACATAATGATAAATAAGTATATTAGTTTTTAAATATCTTAATAACATGGATACTTTTCTGCAATTACTGGTTTCATACACGTCATTACACGGCAATCCTCAGGCAGAAAATGCTTCATAACCGATCTTAAGAACTATGCATTCATGAATATAACACAGTAAATTATTATTATTATTATTATTATTATTATTATTATTACTATCCCATATATATACCAATTATGACTAATGATAATCCATTACATCTATTTTATGTTCAACTTTATCATTCAAATTTATGTTCCGTTGTAAAAAAAGTATATCTATTCATATATCTATCTCTCCCTCTCAGAAGAGAGAAAATTCTTAATTGTGTAAAGTTTAACCTGCTGGACTGTGACACCGTTGTAAATAGGTTTAAACTCCAACAGCGGCATCATATTTCCTTTTAGTCGGATGCTCTTGTAAAAGGTATGGACTTTCTTATCCCCGCCCAGCTATGGGTTAGATAGTACCACGACTGACTGTTCTTCTGGAAGGATAGTTTTGGCTTTAAATAACCTATCAAGGTTGAAATGCCTTTAAAACAAAAACTCTCTCTCTCTTTCTCTCACTCTCTCTCTCTCTATATATATATATTTTATATATAGGATTTTAACAGTTTTGGTTGTCACTATCTCACTTCGTGGGTTTGTGGCCAACCAAATGCGATATAATTTGGATAGTGCTCAATATCTGTGATAGATCTATAATAATAATAATAATAATAATAAGTAAATATATATTAGTTTTTATATATATTTAATAGCATAGAAGCTTGTCTGCGATTTCATGTTTCATGACGTTTTATAAAACCGACAATCATCAGGCAGAGAACGAAAGATACTCAAAGTTATTTTTTGAATTCATGGAGACTATGGAAAGATCGACAGTGCAACTTCACATCACGTTCAAAGAATTTAGAGGTGGTTCGATCCATTAAAATAGCAAGTAGAGTATTTTGAAGAAAGTTAACGATTCGTTCATGGTCTATTTTCATCTGGGTAAATACAACTTCAGTGTTGATGTTTTTACACACTTCGTATGTATCACTTCTCTAAACCTCATGTCTAAATTCAATAGATTCCCGTCTTGATTATAGTAAATATCATTTTAACAATGTAATAATAACTGACTGAAGCCAAAATCTTTGAAGGATTCTAAATTGTGTCAAACTCCTTACTTTCTCTTGTCTCTCTCTTGAGATTATAATAGAAACACTTCAATATTGGCAGCAATGTCAAAAGAGCCCGGAATTCATGCCAAAGTTTTTGATATATTATGGCTGCAGCTAGCGCTGCCCATCTTTCATGATATCATAAATTGGAGACACGTTTGGGATTCTCGTCCGGGTAAAACTTGATAAATTCAGTCCAGAAACCTTTATCATTATTTCCTGTCTTTTACAAAATTGTTCGTTACACATAAACGCTCTTTTCAAGATGGCCGCTGAATGTCATGCCATTTAGTTTATCAGAAAGACGCAAAGTAATTGAATTATATGATATTTTACAAAATGATTCCAACATAGCCACAGTTGTTGTCGAGCAAGTCTGGTTCATCATTGTTGACAAGTGGGAACTTAATGACATGGACCTTGTGCTAGGGTAATCTTAGTAAATACGTACTATCATTATTAATAATGACTAGTACTTTTTAAATTTTTATTCTTTTGTTGCAACTTTTCTCAACACGGGGTTGTAATTTTACAGCAATGAGGAAAGACTGTAGATCAGAAATAAAAAAAAAGATTGCTCTCGGTGAGAATCGAACATGTCTCCTTAGCTTTATGAAAGTCTCGTAAAACAAATCAGATGCTATAGCTGCCGGGAAGCACCAATCTAACCTTTTAAAATCATGAAAATTTCTTGATATCTTGCTAACATATTTGTTGTTATCGTTTTTCGGATACTTTTCATGGTTTGTAAAACACATTTCATTGTGGGATCGATCTTTACTGGGTTCTCCCCTACATTAGCATCGTTATCAGAGTATACGTAAAGAGATCTGATTTATTCAGTGAGATGGATCGTAACTTGGTTTATGTTTTGATATATGATGTCAAATTTTACGTAGGGCGATGGATCCTAACTGGATCGCTCTATTTTTCCAGCAATTTCTTTTCATATTATGGTTTGTGAGATGAGATCTTTGGTAGTGAGATCGATCCTTACTGGGTTCTACACAACAAACTAAGTTATGAAAATGACGTTGCCAGATTTTAGTTCTGCGTTTTCCCAGACTCTTTATCAAGTTTTTTTAAAAAATTGTTCAATAGTCTCCACTTATTAATGGTATTACTGTCACATTTGTTTTGTAACTCTCAAGTATGGTTCAGGTATTATTATTATTATTATTGTTATTATTATTTTACTCCTTGAGAGTTTTTCACATCAGCGTTAGCAGATGATCTTTCGCAAATCTCCAGGACTCTTCTCAGTATTCTGCCTGATCTCAATAATGCAGTAGTTCAGATGGTCACCACTTGCCCTCTTATTTCCAAGTCCTCCAGTCTTTGTACCAATCCTTTAGAGACTGTACCAAGAGCATCAATTACAATTGGCATAACCGTCACTTTCATGTTCCCAAGTTTTGTCAATGCCCTAAGCAAGGTCCAAATACTTATCCATCTTTTCGCTTTCTTTCAACTTTACTCTCTGGACAGCCGGGACAGCAAAGTCCACGATTCAGGAAGTTCTCTTTTTTTTGTTGATTATTATAAGGTCGGGTCATCTAACTGAGATTAAGTGATCCGTTTGTATGACAAAATCCAAGAGGAGTTTATGCGTCTCATTCTCCGGGACAGCTCCTGTGTTGTGTATATACCATTTGTTCGTATGGTCAAATTTAAATTTCTTGCACATCTCCCTGTTGTGTCTTGTCTTATACTCCTTCTGTGCTAATTTGCCGCATTCACCTATAATATGATTGATTGTTTCGTCTCTATCACTTGCCCAGTCGGCTGGGGCTGTAGAATACACCGACTGCTTCTCTGCAGAGGGGTAAGACCACCCCCCAACGAGTGTCCTGATAATGACACTAAACATTCTGATGGTGAAGTTCCAGCAATGCTGGAGCTTTGGGGAATGCGGAGTACCCCTTCATTGCCATTGCTCCCAGGTCCTCTCTGGCTCGGAGTGGTAGCACCTGATAAGGGTCCTATCTATGGGTTAAATAGAACAAAACCGTGATTCTTTCACTATACTGATTTTTGCATTGAAACTGCGTATTTATGCTAAACTGAATTGTTTAAAATAGAACTGCTTTGACATTGGAACTGCGTACTAGTGCTGAACTGAATTGCTCGAAAATCTACAATGCCCTACTACGAAACCGCATAGAACCCAAAATCGACAACATACTTAGGAAAAACCAAAATGGCTTCCGAAGAAATAGATCCACGACCTCACAAATATTAACCATCCGTAGAATCCTTGAAGGTGTACGGGCAAAAAACCTACAAGCGACATTAATTTTTGTCGACTTTATCAAGGCCTTCGATTCCATTCACAGAGGAAAGATGGAACAAATCCTACTAGCGTACGGCATACCTAAAAAAACCGTAGCAGCAATAACGATTCTCTATAGAAATACCAAAGTAAAAGTACGATCACCAGATGGAGACACAGAATACTTCAACATTGTAGCAGGAGTACTAAAATGGGACACGCTGGCTCTGTACCTCTTTATCATTTGTCGAGACTACGTACTTAGAACATCGATTGACAAAATCAGAGAGAATGGCTTCGAGCTGACGAAGAAAAGAAGCAGAAGGTACCCCGCAAAAACAATTACCGACGCCGACTACGCCGATGACATAGCGATTCTGGCAAATACACCCGACCAAGCCGAAACACTACTGCATAGTTTGGAACGAGCAGCCGCAGGCATAGGCCTCTATGTTAATGCACACAAAACGGAATATATGTGCTATAATCAAACGGGGGACATCTCCACTCTAGACGGAACCCCTCTTAAACTAGTAGACAAATTCACTTACCTAGGAAGCAGCGTCGAATCAACCGAAAAGGACATCGACACGAGGTTAACGAAACCATGGACAGCTATCAATTGGCTATCGATTATATGGAAATCAGACCTAACCGATAAAATGAAACGCAGCTTCTTCCAGGCAGCGGCCACATCGATACTGCAATATGGGTGCACTACATGGACGCTAACAAAACGGCTGGAGAAGAAGCTAGACGGCAATTACACAAGAATGCTACGTGCAATCTTAAACAAGTCCTGGCGGCAACACCCCACAAGATACCAACTGTACGGCCACCTGCCCCCTATCACGAAAACTATTCAAGTTAGACGAACCAGACATGCAGGACACTGCTGGAGAAGCAGGGACGAACTCATAAGAGATGTACTATTATGGACCCCCACACATGGCCGTGCAAAAGCAGGACGACCGGCACGGACATACATTCAGCAGGTATGTGAGGATACGGGATGTTGTCCTGAAGACCTGCCTAGGGCGATGAACGATAGGGAAAAGTGGCGAGAGAGGGTCAGGGATATCCGTGCTACTAGCGCGACATGATGATGATGATCTATTCTTGCTTTAATATGGTTGGTCTTTATGGCGTTGTTTGGTGCTGCTATTAAAAGACATTTAGTTTCGGTCTTAAGGTTTTCCTTTCTTAGCCACATCCAGTTTTTTTCGTGTTATATGTCGCTTGTTAGTCGCTTAAAACGTCCATTGAGTTGTTTTTCTTCTCATTTGTTTTTTCGGATTATTTCCGATCTGCTTGTCCTCTTGTTGCCAGTAATGTCTCTGTTGGCTGAGATCAATCTTCCTCCGCGCTTTACTCACTCGGTGCAAACGCCACGATGCGTCAACGCTATCTTTAATGCCGGTAAGTCCTCTTCCTCTTTTTTTCCTTGACACATATATTCTGTCAACTTCATCTCTTGGATGCAAGGCCAGATGCATTGTCATTATATTTCTTGTTCTCTGGTCTATTTGTTTAAGGACTTCTCTGGTCCCGTGTATCTTACGAGGTGGACAGCTCAGATATCCCTTAGATGAAGTTCCTGCTATATAGTTTTGTTTCGAGTAGCTTTCTGTTTCTCCTGAGTCACTCGTTTTTAATTTTCCATCTTCACTTGTTTGATAGTGTCAGCTTTAGATATTCCCAAGTATTTGTAGGTTTCCATTTCTCCGAGCGTTCTGATTCTTTCTTGATTTGACAGCTCGATTCCCTCTGTCATGTGTCGTTTCCCGCTTTTCATTACTAGCATGCCGCATTTTTCTATGCCGAATTTCATTCCTATATATTGACTGTATATTCTCACTATCTGTATTAGGGTTTCCAATTCTCTTTAATTTTTGGCAAACAGTTTGATGTCGTCCATGTACATATAGTGGTTGATCTTTTCTTGCGATCTACTGAGTTTGTATCCGGCTACGCATTTTCTGACAATGTGATTGAGTGGCATAATTGCAATTACAAGCCGTAATATTGATAGTGGATCTCCCTGGAATATGTCTCTCTGGATCTTTACCTCTGCTAAGCTTTTTTCCCCCGCTGTCAATTCCACTCTCCTGGTTTATATGGTTTTCTTGATAAACTGTATGACTTCGTTAGGTATTTTGTACATTTTTAGACAGTGTAATATCCAGTTTTGGGGACCATATCGTAAGCCTTTTTGTTGTCAATCCAGGGTATAGCTAGATTTTTCAGTCTCGTTTTGTTCTCGTTGATGATGTGTTGATCTATATATAGTAGTTCTCCTGTGCCTTTGGTTCCCTTGCGGAGTCCTTTCGGTTCCTCGTGGAACAGTCCATGGCTTCTCAGTGAGAAATAGGTTATTATTATTCCGTGTGAGTTTTTCACACCAGCATTAGCAGATGGTTTTTCACTGGAGTCTGATTGACTTCAAGTTACCTCAAGTCTCCCGGACTCTTTTTAGTATTCTGGACTATCTTAACAATTCTGTAGTTGGGATAAACTCAACTCGTCCCCAATTTCCAACTCTTCCAGCCCCTTTACCAAACCTTTAGGGATCGTTCCGAGCACATGGTTACAATTGGAATCATCGTCACCCTCATGTTCCATAGCTTATTTAGTTCTCTGACAAAATCTAAGAACGTGCTTCTCTTTTCGCCTTCTTTGATTTTTACTCTGTGGTCCACAGGAACGGCAAAATCCATGAGTGGACGGGCCGCTGTTCTGGTCGGGATTCGGTAATCTATTTGTATCACAAAATCCCAGAGAATTTTATGATTCTCATTTTTCAGAATGGATTCTGAGTCGTGCATATACCATTTTGTTGTATGGATATTATTATTATTATTATTGTTTAATCATTAGAGTTTTTCACATCAGCGTTAGCTGATGGTCTTTAACTGGAGTTTAAGTGACAGCAAATCTCCTCAAGTCTCCAGGACTCTTCTCAGTGTTCTGGCCGTTCTCAACAATGCAGTAATTTGAATGGTCTTCACTCGTCCTCCAACTTCCAAGTTTTCCAGTCCCTTTAATAGTCCTTGAGTTACTGTACCGAATGCACCAATCACGATTGGTATAATCGTCACCTTCATGTTCCTTAGTTTTTTTTTAATTCCCTGGCAAGGTCAAGGTACTTATCCTTTTTTTCAACTTCTTTCAGTTTTATTCTGTGATCAGCCGGGATAGCAAAGTCGACAGTTTTGCAAGTTCTCTTTTTTTTGTTGATTACTATAAATTCTGGTCTTTTGGCCAAGATTAGGTGATCCGTGTGTATGTCAAAGTCCCATAGGAGTTTGTGTGTCATTCTCCAGGACAGTTGACGGGTTGTGCATTTTTTCGTGTCGTGGAATTTAAATTTCTTGTACATCTCCCAGTGGATCACCTTGCCCACCCAGACGTGTCTAGTCTTATACTCCTTCTGTGCTAATTTGCTCCATTCGCTTATTATGTGATTGATGGTTTCATCTCTATCACCACATAATCTACAATTGCTATTTTGTTGCATCTTATCTATTCCTGCTTTGATTTGATTGGTTCTTATGGCATTGTTTTGTGCTGCTATTAGGAGAGATTCAGTTTGTCTTTTAAAGTTTCCTTTCCTTAGCCACGTCCAGGTTTTCTCGTGTGAGATGTTGTTTATTAGTCGTTTAAAGTGCTCACAGAGTTGTTTTTCTTCCCATTTTTGTTTTCTAGTTATTGTCATTCTGTTGGTTACCGTGATGTCAATGTCGTTTTTGATGGCCGTCATCAGTCCTCGTTCGTGTTTTTCTATGTCGTCCTCGAGTTGTTGTATCGATCTGTCAGCACTGTCTTCAGTACTGGCGAGTCCCCTTCCTCCTTCCTTTCTTGATACATATAGTCTGTCAATGTCGTCTATGGGATGTAATGGCTTACGTATGGTCATTAGTTTGGTCCATTTGCTTAAGGTCTTCTTTGGTCCACTTCATAAAGGGTCCCGAATTTCTAACGAGAAGTACAGTCCAGGTATTTATTCCTTTGATAATGTTTATTATTATTATTATTATTATTATTATTATTATTATTATTATTATTATTATTCATTTCCATCTATGGTTCGGCTAATTCCCGACACGTACGGTCGGTAAGATATTTGAGAAGAGGACTTCATGAAATTAATAAAGAATTGTGTATACAAAAAGATGTTATAGTTGTTGTTATTAATTTCAATAAAGAACAGGGAACAACGAAGGAGTCACGACGAAAGATGCAACAGCAAAAAGCCGACAAACGACCGACAGACGAAGAAGAGGACAAGTTTCCTATGAAATATGCTTCAACCATTCACTCGAATGACATTCATTCGGAACAACGCTACACAGGACTCAAACCCTTGTTTTTTATGGCATATCAACCATTGTTGGTTACTGAATGCCATATCATATTTTTACGTATATATTATATATATGATTTGTAAACACATTTTGTAGATAGACACAATTAAATGATCCAACAGTTCTATTTCTAAAAATTCAATTTAGCATGAGTGAACAAAGTTAATTGGTTCCAAGTATTGCTATGTATCACTGTCAATTCAATTAAACATCAGTCATTTGTTTACACTCAGGTAAATGATCAAACAGTTCTATATCAAACAATTCAATTTAGCATCATTTGTTTGTACTCAGTTTAAATGTCAAACTATTCAATTTGTCAGGTGCTATCACTCCGGGCCAGAGTGGACCTAGGAGCTTTGGGCAATGAAGGGATACTCCGCATTCCCCAAAGCTCCAGCATTACTTCAGCCTCACCATCAGACTGTTTAATGTCATCCAGAACACTCGTTGGAGAGGGTCTTACTCATCTGTTGAGATGAAGTCGACTGGGCTGCACTTTGGTTTATTTTGATTTCTTTGTTTAATTCCATATCAACCTTGATGGGTTATTTAATGCTAATGCCAACTAAATACAACTATTTTAACCACAAGGTTGGCAAATATAGGGTAATTTCTTGAACAGTCGTTTTTTGCACTAATTTAGATTATTCTTTGAATTGATATATTGCATAAGGATTTTTATCGGCTATGTTTTGCCTTCTTCGTGATAAGATTTTTTTTATTCCTTTGTGTCTATTTCTCTCTGCTTCAACAGCAAGTATTTTTCCATTTCGTATATATTGAAAAGACAAAATAACATTAAAACTACTAAAACTGAGATCGTATCCCATACTCTGGTCACTGACGTCATAACCAAAAAAACGCCAACATCTTCCATAAATTTACCCCAAAACTATATTTAACTATGTTATTAGTTTTTACAACTTCATTTTTTTTCGGGCCCTTTTCTTGTCTGCTTATCAGCACACTTTCTATTTCGGTCAGTTAGTTCATTCCTTTCTTTTCATCTTCCTTCTTTCTTCCTGTCTGTTAGAACCAATGTGTGCATATCTAGTTTCATCCCTATATCTATTACTAACTGTTTATCTGTGTTTATACATATCAATCTTTCTATTACTCGTCATCATCATCATCATCTCTTTTTTTTTTATGCTTATACTTCCTTATGTCTGTATATATATATATATATATATATATATATATATATATCAAAATTTTATTGGTAGAAATAGTAGCGAGTCTATTTCCACCTCATGAGTCGTTGTTCTAAGTCCAGTTTGAGGTTTTTAATACAGATCTAACTTTGTGAACATCCCCTTCTGCGGAAGATTACAGTTACAAAAGTCCTTAGAAATTGGCAGGCACATGTAATTACAACCTCAGAAATAACAAGAATTTTTTTAAACACATCTCTCTCTCTCTCTCTATCCCCCACACACGCACTCACACACATACATAAACGTGCATGTGTGTGTGTGTGTGTGTGTGTGAATAGAAGCACCAAATAATTCTCGAGATGAATATCCTAAAGCACACTATGTTAAAACAAAATTTATTCTACGAGAGCTTTCGATTGTTTTCTGCTCTAACATGCACATTTTTTAGGGAAGCATATGGAAGTAACACTCAGAAATTGCACTTCCAAAATAAAGTTATATAAAATCATCACAAATAAAATTCAAACGTATAAATTAAAAGTGTCTAACTCATTATATGCATACACTTTTTACATCTAGACAGCAACCTCTTATTAATACAAGTTTGAGTGCATAAGACAGACAGATTTTTAAATAAAGTATTAACTGACATCTAATCAAATATAATGACTATGTTCTAGTTGGTCATATACTTGGGACAATCTATCTATCAATCTATCTATCTTATAAAAAGCCACTGACTATTTGGTGGGCACTCACGAGTCAGGGTGACCCACTCTGTGCAAAAAAAAAAAAAATAATACTTTTCTGGATTAATTTAGAATACCGCTCAAATTCACTATATTAGCGAATATAATCTTGCTTTAACTTAATTTCTTCAACAGGTCATCCAAACAGATGTAACCACACACACACACACACACACACACACATATATATATATATATATATATATATGTTAAAGTCTTAAAATTATCTTATAACTGAATTAAAACTTATTATCTATACAAATATTTACGCGCTACTTTCCTGGCGTTTGCACAGAGTAAGTGAGTAAAATGATCTATTTAGTTCCTTTGTACGTTTTTACAAAAGAGAATCTGAGTCTCGTCTAAGAAGGTTGAGTTTATTGCTCGGCACCTGAGTTATCTCTGAAGATGTATGTCGATGGTGCCAAGCAATTTTTGTTTACGTTTCGATTACTGTTGTGTATTTCTCAATGTAGACAGATTTTGTGTCAAATTTTAACTTTGTGAGAAGCCAAATTACTGACTTCTAGCATTTCATGAAGAGTTCTCATCATCAGACTCGTAGTAACACGAAGAAAGTGATTTTATTTTAAATCCTCTGTTGATTCCGTTTTGAAAGGATTTTAAGATTTTAAGATATATATCGTTCCATCTCTTGATGATGAACACTATAACGAAAAATACGAATTAAATTGATATATATATATATATATATATATATATATATATGTGTGTGTGTGTGTGTGTGTGTGTGTGTGTGTGTGTGCACTTGCGTGTACGTCTAGGTGTACGTATGGGGTGTGTTTATCTATAACTACATAGAAGCACTTGTATAATGGTTATAGTCGTAGGAAATGAACACGATGACACGAGTTCAAATCTTCGATGAGACAGTTTGCATTTCACGTAGCGCTAATACTCTTAGGGAAGGTATGCATCCAACTATTCTCTCAAAAGCTATAGGAAAATATTTGGGAAGACTGGGTTTTATAAACTTGGTTTGGTAACCGGTCTATGAGAAGGAAAACTCTGAATTCAAGCCTGGTAAAATCCGTTTGAAAATAATCTTGGGTCACATCTTGCTAATGGTAGAGGGTAGGTAAATACATATATATGGATATTTAAGTAAAATGCCAAACCATGAAAAGACGTGCCTGTTTATCAATGCCCGAATTACAACAGCCAGCATCAGTGTGAAATATTCAACTACTTAAACTATGAAACAGTTCACCATTTGAATACATTTACAAATCCACAAAAACACTGTAAATATATTCATTCATTCTAATCTTTCTACACTACATGACTGCTATATGTTAAATAAATTCGATTAGAAGTTCTTGGTCCATGTTTAAAAGTGAAGCTTTCAGTTCCCCGACTTTGTTGGGCGTTTATCTGCTTTACCGACGAATGTATTGATTCTTTGAAACACTTTCCCTGGCTGGTCTGTCATTCAGCTGTTGAATTCTTGCAGGTAACAGCAACAGGGGTACGAAAATACGAGACAAGATGTCGTTCCATTGATCGTCTCGAGTAAGTCTTTATTTAATTATATGTAGTTGGGTTGAAACAAATTTCCTCGAGTTTTTGTGTGTGTGTGTGAGGGGGCATTTTTTCAAAATGTTTCGGCCGTGTATTCTCCGACTTTCCTTGGGTATCTTGTATTTGAAAATATCAAATTCCGCCCTACGTGTGTGTATGCTCTTCCTTTGATATAAACATCATGCCTGACGCTTGCGTCTGTGTGTCTTGTGATTGTTTTCTCCTGGAATCTTTACTGTGCCTATATCCTTGCAATGAATACTATGAATTTTACTGGAGCTTTCATCACTCGGCTCGTGTCTTGAGATACAACAGAAACGCGAGGAAAACTAGAATGTACATAGCCGAATCACTATAAAAATAAGCTTGAAGAAAATCGAAGAAATCAGTCCAACGAATACATTTATCATTATTAGATCCCCTCGTCTAACAAGAATCAGAAAGATGCTGCAGTTATTATTAGATTATTTATTAAGGTTAGCTTAGTTGTGGCACAAGGATATAACGGGGCATAAGATTCACTTTGAAGCGAAGTAAAGCTGGTTTGAATTTAGTTTTTCCTTATAGATTTGTCACCTAATATAAAATATATTCAAGCTTTCTGTGACTTATGCAATCAGTCATCTCTACGGCATTGATTAAAAGCTTTAGGAAGCGATTCTAAAACTAGCAAATGGGTTCCATATGAACTTATTGAAAGAAATACTGGCCATGTTTAAGCATTTTTCTTTAGCTTCTTACTCAACACAGAGGAATATTATATTTTGACCAAATATTCACTGGCGATGGAAAATGGATTTATAATGAGAATCTAAAGAGAAAATAAATCATGACTAGATCCAAACAGCTTTCACTGTCTTGATGTTTATTCAACAGTAATAGAAAAAACATCATAAGCTTCAGATATAAGACGAAAGGAAGACCAGTTAAAATGAGTAATGATTCGAAATCTAAGAAAATTTTGGAATATAAAATCTAATACTATAAGCACATATCAACAAACAATATAACTATGTAATAGTGATCAGAGAAGTAAACAATATATTTGTAGAGGTTATTTGTTGGATATCTGCTAGTAAACCTTTCGCAAATTCTTCTTAATGAAAAGTGTAAATGTGCTGACATTAGACATTCTCCCAAAGTGTGAAAATTCAAAATTAATACCTAAGGATTTTTGACAACCACAAAGCATAGATAATTTTTTTTCACATCAAGCATTTTCACATATTTTCATTTTTCTAAGCAAGCGATAAAAATAGTAAGTTTTCGTCTAAAAAAAAAAACAAAAAAAAAAACCCAGATCAGCGTGGATAATGTGACGCATAAAATATTTTTACTGGAAAATTTTTGTGCTTTTTTAAAACTCTTTCTTTGCTAAAAGCTGTGCTGTATGCGACAATTCTCGAATGTCATGTTCCTTACTTTCTACAGGCTGGGGAATTTAGCTGAGAAGTTTCTCATTTTGACTCCAAGTTCGACTATTTCTTTTTTTCATATTTATCATTTTGATTGATGACACGGACACTTGTAGAAATAAATGATATCAGTCACTTCCTACTGGACAATTTATGGAAGAAATGATGCATGTTTCATCATGAGATTTCTTTAGAAAAATTCAGCACAAAATTAGAAAATCCCGAAGCAAAAGGGTTATGAACCATTTTATAGTTCTTAAGAATCGAACTTAATACCCATCATAGAAACCATTTTGGAAAATAGATTTTCACTTTGTGTTGTATCACATCAATTGTTCTTTTATTATTTCATACATATATAAAACTGATACATCATTCAATTTCTCTCTTACTTTACTTCTCCATGACTTTTTGTAATGGCAGGGTTCATGATGCTTCTATTCTATGAGGGAGTGAAGGATTCTAATTGGCGTTTTATACTTATCTCCGTTTCATCAAGGATTTGGATGATTGAAAATTATGTTCATCGTGGCGCAGCCAACTATAAACAATCATTCAGCTCTAAATTGAACTATGGACTGCTTAATCTAATTCGTTAGAGTGATTTAAATGTATTGCTCCAATAAGAGCTTGCTATGACGTGCCATTTTCGTTGGGAAGAGGGTTACACTCACACACATATATAGATACACTCGCATGTGCACACATACGTGCATATATTATATAATCAGATTTTTGTAATATATAGATATATAGGTAAAATCTGTGAATACTATCAGTTCATAACGATTCTTTATCGCTTTCGTCATATTTAGGATAAGACTAACTATAAAAAATGTACTAAAAACCTTTCGGCAACTTTAAATAAACGCGATACAATTTCCCTAGCTCAGTCGACGAGACTTCCAATATGCTGACTATGTACATGGTTGTCCTGGGTATGTCACTAAACTGAATCTAATAGTACGGCTTCAGTTCTGGAGCTGTGGAAAACGAATAGTACTCTTATATTGCCATTACTCACAGAATGGTAGTATCTATTAATGTCCCATCCATGAACCAAATAAATCTATTAAAAAATTATTCGCATTTGGTGCGACCATGTAAAATAAACCTTTTAACAAAAAATTATACTAAATATATGAATAAAGAACGTGCAATGAACGCGATTCTTTAAACTTTAGGCATAAAATAACCCGATAGGGTTTGACATGGTGTTAGGGTCAATTATCCAATCACTCCCAAACTTCTTTCAGTTTTTGATTATTTAAGATTTGATATCCTTTTTAAAATTTTTATCCGATCTTTTAAGAAAGTTAGCACTTGCTTAATTCAGGCTGACATTGAAAATGCATGAATATTTTTCATCGTGTTTTAGGGAGTTAGTTCCGAATAAAATTTTCTGAACTTGAAAATATGTAATCTACGCTACGAGTATAGTACGGACTTTGTACGAATTTCAATGGATATTCAGCGAAGCTGGAGAAAATTTGATAAAGGAACTGCTAAGGAACAAAGATTAAAATTGCATTCTTATGAAGAGAATATTGAACGTGAGCCTCGAGGAAGTTACATGGACGTCATGATCAACGAAGAATTGCAAAGATTTTGGAAGATAAACGGAGAACAGCAATTTGATATATTTCCGTAAACGGTGGATTTTCTCCTCGAATCGTTTCTCACAATTCGAATGTAAGAAACTGAACAACTCAATCCCGAATGAATCCATAGAAAATCAGTAATTTCATTACTTTGTTGTGTGCATATAACTGTCTACTAGCTCAATAAGGCTCAATTAACCCCCCCCAAAAAAAAAACAAAAAACAACAACAACAAAAAAAAAGACAATACGTTATTACATACGATGGAAAATGCATCTTTAGGATAATCTTAAATGCATAGGAAACCCTTCGGAAACTTATATGGATATTTTGAATATTTCAAAATCCGGTTGCGCGGCTTTGGTGTAATTTGAAAAATCGCTCGGAAGGGACCTTAACAGATATGTATGAGCCGGTTTGGTTCGGTTGGGTTTAATGGCATATCAACCCTTTGTAGGTTACTTAATGCCAAATCCTGTTTATACATATATGTTGAATATATATAATTTAGCTTGATTGGGTTTTAAGTAATTTCAAAGTTATTGTACATTATCTAATGCCAAGTCCAGTCTATAGATATATATATTAAATATATATGACTTGTAAACGCATTTTGTAGATAACCTTTTTTAAGCGAGCCTGAGTTTATTTTTTGCACACAGTTAAATGGTTTAAAGTATTGCTTTCTAACAATAGCAAATTAATTTAATGTGAGTCCTTTCTGCACACATTTAAATATTATTTGCTAGTAATTCTCTTTTTAAAGAAATTAGAACAAACTTTTTGGGGACACAGTGTCACTGACCACTGGTGGAAGGTCATGAATTATCCCCTTTTGACCGTAGACAGGGTAACACCGTTTGGTTGGAAAATAAGAAAAATTGGAATAAAATAAGAAAAAAGGAACATCTATTATAAGAGATATTCAGGAAACAGATACAGGGATAAATTTATTTAATTGAGCTTTATTAACAACAACAGGATTTCGGAAGAAAGGAAAAAGAAAAAAGGGAAGTAAAGCAAATTAACTGAATAATGTCACATTAGGGGATATTGAATGAGCATAGGTTTTACAAAAGGGGAAAATAAAATACTTAGCTAGAAAGTTTTTTCTTGTTGTATCTAAATGTATATTTTAATTTCTTCTTTCTATTCACTTTTTTTTATCATTTTATTCTCTTTTATAATCTTTATATTCTCTCGGCTTTATTGCTTGTTTGTGAAGTAGTTGATACGTTTGAGTTGCTCTTTGGTAATGTTATTTTGTTGGTATCAGGTTAAGCAGTCGAAGGAGTTTGATAAACAAGCTATATTACTTTTGTCTTCACTATTTTTCTCCATAATAATCAGAATTATATTTATGAGTTTCTCTTCCAAGTCATTCCAGTACACAAAATAGTATACTTTATGAATCAGTCAAAGGAGTTTGATGAATAAGTAATCTTTCTTCTGTTTTCACTATTTTTCTGCAGAATAGCCATAATTATATATATTAGTTTCTCTTCCAATGTTATTCCTATACTCAGAAAAGTATACTTTATGATTTCGTTATCTACGCACTTTTTCTCGTTCATAACTTAACTGCAGTTGAAGATTTTCATCATCTTTTCCCTTTTTTTCATAGTTTTTCTTGAGATTACAGATTAGTTTTTGTAAGCACTAACACATTCAATTTCTATTCTTTCTAGGAAAAATCATCACATGGGCTGGTTTTATCCAATCAGAATTCTCCTCTGACTTATTGTATTGATGGTTTAGATCGTTTGGCTTCTATGTGAGCGCGCAGAGAGAGAGAGAGAGAGAGAGAGAGAGAGAGAGAGAGAGAGAGAGAGAGAGAGAGAGAGAGAGAGAGAGTGCTTGCATTTTATTTTGCACTGATATCGTTGGGAAAGGCATGAATTCATCTGTTGTCTCCCAGTTATTAGTCAACAGTAGGACATATTGAGTTCTTAAACCTTGCAATAGCAAAAGGAAACACAAGAATTCAATCTCCTCAGCGGTAGCTAAACCGTTTGGTTTACTTGGTTCTTTGGTCTTAGGACTGACGACAAGTACAAGAGAAGGAAAACTGGATTTAAATAAGCTATTCTTCACTTAAAATGACTTTGTGTTATATCCTGCCTGTGAAGAGTGGTTTGCTATCCACCCCCAATAAACAGACAAGCACAGATTAAAGTAAATATAACAACCTAGAAGAGTATATTACCATTACCTCTCCATACCAGCTTCTTAAATGATCCAATTGACAGTAATGTCTGCATAACTTTTCTGTCGAGTTCAAAATATGTTAATATATCCCAGTTATAGAAAAATTTTTGAAAGAATTAATTAATAGTAAATTGTCATAGTTATTCATGGGTTTATTTTAGATATATCTATTTTCGCTGGGACCGCGAAAACAGCTGCCTGTTCGTTTCCTTTACAAAGGGTAGTAAAAAGAAAAAAGTTATATTTGAGAATATAATTCAGTCTGTAAATGATCTGGTTACAGCCTAGATTTCGAGTTAGTTAAGACCAGCGATAAATTAGTATATACTTTAGAGGTCTTTAAACATTTATTATAAAGATGCTTGTAGTTTTTTTTAGGGTAATCCTTTTTGTTGATCCGTAATCAAAAAATAAAAAGATACTGTTTTTTTCCTTCAAAGAATCAACCGACGTTGTTATCCCTCATTTCGGAATACAGTCTTACATCTCAATTCCATCTCGTTAAGTATCTGCTGATGTCTGCATATATCGAATTTGCAATAAAAATGTTGAAACTTTCTACACACAAATTGAGCGTGAGAATAAAACTAAAAGGAAAATCAGTACAAATTGACCAAATAAAAATGCTGCAACATTGTAATCATAAACCAATATTATATTGAAAAAACACAAACTTACCATCCTCTTAATGCATCCATTTTTACTATTTCGAATAAACGATATAAACAAATGGTAATTATGCAACGTCTACATGCAGACATATTGGCAGACGATTTTCTGTTTGACGATAAAACGCTATCGCCGACAATAATTTGTTTTTCCAAAAGAGATCAGCGGATAAAAAAAAATCAAAGATCAAGCAACATTCTCTGCCCTTTCATAACAAATATATACAAAAGGAATACATTTCTGACGTCATTTTTTTATTTTCTTTTATATATCTATTTATTTATTTTTTCAAATTTCGTTTTTTTATTTCTTTTTATCTTGTACATCTGGCGTTATCAGTATTTTTTGTTTTTGTTTTGCTGTAGCTCGGCGGAAACACAATCGTAATCGGTTGTGCCTGCGTGTGAAAATGCCTGCGGTTTTATCTTTGTACGCTTGCGCAAAATAAAGCCGGGAAATCTTTGAAGGATCTGAGTTCAGCATTGCACGAGTTACTCGGCCTCCTTCAATAATAAACACGACATCATAAAGAGGATAAAACACTGAAGAACTACTTCAAATCCATAGAAGGAATAACAGATCTAATATGTTTGCTTCACCATGAAGCAATAGCTATCAAGACTATTTCTCAAACCATTACAACTGTGATCTTTATTTGGTTGACTGATTGTTTTTAACGGCATATAAACTAGTCTGGGGTTATTTTTGTCTAGAAATTAGGGAATTACGTTTATTGTAAGTTTTTATTTACATTTTTGCGTTTTTGTTTCTTTAGAATATAAATAATTTTAAAACAGACCTATTTGATCCATAGCAGATACTACCACTTTGGATCAGAGTGGACCTAGATGGATCAGAGTGGATCTTTATGGATCAGAGTGAACCTTGAAGCAACGACAATGAAGGCGCACTTCACACTCCTCCCATCTCCAGAACTGGATAAGATGCATTTTAGTGTCATATCCAGGAAATCCCCATTTTGCTGTGACTTGCCCCTCTGTAGGGGATACAGTCAGCGTATTTTCAACTTCTTCAACAGGACAGATCTTCCCTTGGAGATCTTACTAGAAAATTAGATAAGGCCTAGCAAAGAATTCAATATATCTCACCGCCAGTCTAGTGCCTTGCCAAAAATTTACGCTAATTACTCGTTATAAGCAATTCTTGCAGATTGCGGCAAGAATGATAAAGTTCAAATAAACAAATATATACCTTTCATATGCTGCCTATGGGATCAAATATTTGAAGTTCAAAGAATCGCCAAGTCAGATATGAGAGGAGAAGTCAATTAAATGAAGTATATATATTAATTGTAACAAAACGCTTAAAACAATAAGAGTTTGAATACAAGACTGAGCGGCTTGAAGAATAATAATTGTTCAACTCATAATCCCCACTATATACATATATATATATATATATGGCTGCTTGTAATTCCCATACAGCTAATACTCTTGGGAAAGGTATGAATCCAGCTACTCTTCCTCTTCCAGATATGGCTTCACAGTTGGTGAGACTTTTGGTATGGCAACCGGTCTTGGAGAAAGAAAACTCAGAATTCAAACCAGTTAAACTCTGGCTAAAAACTGACATTGTGTCATATCCTATTCGTGATGGAGGGGTTATATATATATATATATATATATATATATATATATATATATATATACTGTGGTTATCCTCGCTTCTCCCCAGAGTAGGTGACATCTTTCGGTTCCTGTTACCAATTGTGGATCCATCCTGTAGCTTGGAGTTGTAGAATACACCGACTAAACCTCTTCAGAAGGGTAAGACACCTACATAACGGCGCCACTTGTTGGTCGTGGGTGGTGACCTGTAATGTTTTGATCCTTCTAGCTGAACAGTCCATGCCCCGACAACCGAAGTGGAAAAGTGACTTTGCAACACCACTTTGGACCTTTCTTGGTTAGATGTGCGGTCGTAGAATCCTAATAAATTGTTTAATCATGTCAAGCCGTAACGCCTATATTATTGTCCCGATTGTTCTCTTCAGATTGCTCTAATGGTAAACAACGTTATTTTATCTAAAAGGTGCTAGTAGGTGGTGATTGAGGGTCAATAACGATGAGATAGCAATAGGTGAAAATTTTTAAACTGTGTAGAAACAAATGATTGATATTAAATATCATTATTAATATTAGAGAGCACTACTTGAAATCATTCAATAGAATTATTAGTGGGCTAAACAGCCATTTTTGAAACCATTTCACTGTGTACAAACAAATGTTACTGACAAACTATTCGCTTACAAATCATATATATATATATATATATATAAGTAAAGAGTTAGCGACCATAGTCGAGGGTGACCCGAAGGCTCCCTTTTCGATAGCTACTACACCAAGGTGTAGGGGAGGGCGCTACTCCATTCCCAGGATTGCTCCACTTTACCCTTGAACCGTACCTTATAATGCTGAGTGTTAAGCAAGGTGGTATCAAGTACCATTTTTAAAGTCTTTGGTATGACTCGACCTGGGATTGAACCCAGGTCTCCCGGGCCATTGGCGAACACTCTAACCGCTGGGCCATGCCATTAAACTTGATAATCAAACCACTTGTTGGCCAGGTTCCAGTGTGCTAGATTAAGTGTATCATGTCACAGAAGAATGTCAACTCAACTTTTGTTTTTACTGTTGACGTTTGATAACCCAGTACAATTTGCTTATAATGCTACACAGGTAGAAAGACTAATGAACATGTAGGTTGAAACAAAGCTAATAAAAAACATTCGTGGATTAATGATTATGCTTCATAACAAAATTCCAAACACTATTTATATCTATACCTTTTAGAAAAATACAAAAGTGATCCCCTCCTTCTTCTGCCATACCTACTATGATAAAAACGCCCAAAAGTCCAAAGGGAAAAATCTGAAGCAATAAAGAGAAAAATCTGAAACTGAAAGAAAAGTAAGGCAATCAAATCGTGGACAGGTCAGTGACCGCAAAAGATAAAAGTGAAAAAAAAAAAAAAAAAAAAAAAAAAAAAAAACAGAAAAAGAATACAAAAATATGATTCGGAAATAAAAAAAATCCCGGAAAAGTTGGTTGGTTGTGTTTCATGGTATATCAAAGTTTGTGGGTTATTCAATGTCAAATCCTGTTTATACATTCATATTATTTATATGATTTGCAAACAGATAGTTTGTACATGACATTATTTAAAAACAAGCCAAAGTTCATTTATTTGCACACTATTAAATGGTTTAAAGCATTGCTATTTAGTTTGCACACAGTTGAATGATTTCACGTATTGTGATTTATTGTTTGCGCACAGTTAAGTTGTTGCAAGAATTGCTAACACTAATATTCCGTTAGCACACAGATTATTTAAAGTGTAGTAAACGATTAAATAGTTCTATTTGACCCATATAGGAGACCATAAACGGTACAACTACTTCGGGTCAGAGTAAAATTGAGAGTAATGGTAATGGATGGGTACTCCGCATCCCCCAAAGCTCCTGGACTGGAGCCGTACCGTCAGATTCAGTTTAGTGTCATATCTATGACATTCGTTTAGGAAAGGGCCTTGCTCCTCTGCAGAGATGCAGTCAGTGTATTTTACAGCCAGAGTTGACTGGGCTGAGGTATGTGGTGATAGTGATAAAACAGTTAATCATATAAGGGAATGCACTAAATTGACAACAAAGAAATACAGGAGCTGGTATGACTAAGTGAGGAAGATGATCCACTGAGAATTGTGCAAGATACTGAAATTTGATCATTCTGACAAATGATATATGTATAATCCAGAGTTTATCCTATAAACGAGACACAAATTTCTCTGGAATTTTGAGATACAAAGTTTACGTTATTCCTTCCAAAAAGCCAAACCGAGTGTTAATTAACCAGGCGAAAAGAACTTGTCATCTAATTGATTTGCTGATTCGGTGGAACACAGAGGTAAAATAAAATAAGACGAAAAGATAAACATATACGTAGACCTTATCTGAGTGGTGAAAAATTTACGGAATCTGAAGGTGACGCGGCAGCAATCGTAGTGAGATCCCTCTAAGAAACGGGAAAAGAGACTGAGAGAAGTTGAGATTAGCGGGAAATTCGAGGCCATCCAGAACAGAGCATGCTAAAATCAATTGGGATACTTAGAAGCGTCCAGGAAACCAGCGTTAGATGTAGTGTGAAAAATACGGAAACACTAAAATAATAGTAATGTATAAAGTGCCTTTAAATAATGTCAAATACATAATCACTAATCACTTTCAATAAAGACCGTCAAGATATATTGCGATTGATAATAAACACAGTAATAAAAACAGTCGCTTTTATGTGAATAATTAAGGTAAAACCGTTCTTCCCTTCTTTTACTTATTATCGAATGTAATATCAATTATGATTAGAAACTTATGACAGGTCAGCGATAATACAACAACATTAATATCACTTACCTCCACCAAGAAAATGAAATTGCTCCAACCATTGTTAAACATCTAAAATACTCGACCAATTGTTTGCTAGTTTAAAAGCAGCAGCTCGTTAAACAGGTCCGCCATATTGGTTACAATTTTGAACAATTTTCGTGGTCAAATGGTAAAAGTGAAGTTTTTTAATTCTGTTTTCTGTTTAAGCTTCTCAAAATGAAATCAATTGATAGAAATCTGCCGATTTTTATGATGTTTCGGCGTATCTTAAAAAATATTTATTATTTTTTCAATTCGAATGTGAATAGAATTTGACTACATGCGATGTATAAGGAAAATGATTTTTCACACATTCAACATGCGTTATATTCCTTTCAATTTTTCTTCTCTTTCTTTTGGTTTGATTTCATTATTTTATGGCATATCAACCTCCGTGGGCTATTTATTGGCAAAGCCATTCTTCTAGAAAAACAGTAGTGTTACTCTTTAACCCACAGCTAGAAGGATAAGAGAGTTCACAACTTTCTCAGGGATATTAGTCGAGAAAATGATCGTAATAGCACGACTGGATTTCGAATTCGCTTACTATAATGTCCGAGTCCAGCATATTAGCCACAACACTACAGGGACTCTCCTACTTTTCCTTCTTTCATTCTATCTTGTTTTTTGTTTTCACTGTTTTCTATCTTTCTCGCTTCCTTTCTTCTTTTTTTCTTTGTTTATTTTCTCTCTTTTCCATCAATTTTTATTTCTATTCTTCACTTTCTTTTTCACATTTCCATTTTCTATCTTTTTAATTCTATGTTATTTCCCTTCTTCTTTACTCATTCCTCTGTCGTGAGAACTAACTTACTGGATGATTAATCAGTTGTATTTCTTATACAAGAAAATTGACCAGAGATCTTCAAAAGAAAAAATGTGTGAATGAAGAAAGTGAGACCACGTGTTCAAAGTATTAAGTTATAACATTTTTTGATTGTAAAAAAACTCTTTAAATATGTTCTAAGAAAAACGTGGACTTACAGCATTTAGAGTTTGTGCGGGGGAATATATATATATATATATATATATATATATATATATATATATATATATATATATATATATATATATATAAGGGATGCAAAAATGCCCTCTGTGTATTGGTTTGGTCGGTACAAAAACTGCTGAACAAGTTCATTATGAGTTCATAATGTCTTGGAAGACTTCAGAAATGTTTTTCTTGGAAAAGGTTAAAAATTTCTTTCTTAAAAGTTTGAAAACATTTCTTTTTTTTGAGGAAATCGAAATGTTTTTTTTTCTCTAGCGTTAACCGCAATTTTGTGATAATGTTGACGAAGTTTTCTTTTATCATTGTCCGAGACAATTGGAGAAACTCGAGGTGACAATCTTGGGTTCTAGACTGTCAAAGGCTTCAAGTCGATAGGTGGTCTTTTGTTATAGTTTTTCCTAGTAACAAGGGCTTTCTTTGAAGGTACTGATGTGACCCTTGCTGCTGTTTCTACTTTTTTCAGAGTGCTGTTTTTCCTTCATTGCTACCATATTCAAGGAGAAAGTGTCTGCTTGAAAAGAGACTCAGATGAGTTGTAAATTGTCTTTTGTCTGAATGATTTTACAAGTTGAAAAGAGTAAAACATTTAATACCCAGTTGGGTTGAATATTTCTTTCGATTAAACTTTTAGTGCCATCTTGAATGAATGATCTCGAACTTACATACAGCAACTATGTGAGGACACAGGATGTAACCCTGAAGGCCTGCCGGAGGCGATGAATGATAGGGAGAAATGGCGAGAGAGGGTCAGGGATATCCGTGCTGGCGGCACGGCATGATGATGATGATGATGAATGAATGATTATTTATTTTTAGACAATTTTTAGAACACAGAGAACTCCTTTTGTAAACTTGGAACTTTTATTAGTGCTTTCGTGCATAAACTTTTAAATTCATTTGACAAAAATGTTATAAATTTTATGGGAAATTTCATTTCAATTTTTCAAAACCTATTAACTATTCTTATACTATTTCTTCTTCCATTTCTTTTTTCGTCTCGTTTATGTTCTTTCTTTTTCTTTTCATTTTTACCGTTTCAATGTATGCTTTTACCCTCTCCGACCAAAGTAGGATGGGACAGATTGTCTGAGGGGACCCGGTAGTAATGGCCCGGAAAAGTTATTCCATATTCCGTAAAGCTCCAGTACTTGACCCTCGTCAGCAGAAGCAATTTAATGCTGGGGTTTCTTTGGAGTTTTTCTTTCGTTTTGCAGAGGTGCAGTCTGAGCTGGACTGGAAAGGAATACTAGTTAAAACATCCGTATGTAAAATTATTCTGAAATTCTAAAACCATGATTTGATTTTTTTGACTTTAAAGAAAGCCGGGGTTTGTCTTGACTATAGCAGAACTGTGGCCGACGGTTAAGAAAGTTGTAAATTTTTAGACAACGAGACAACTAGTGTTAACGTATGTACAAATGCATGAAAAATAATAACCAAACAGTAACAGTGACCTTAGCATTTAAACACTGCAAATGAATCACTACTAATATTTTACCCAACCTGCCAAATAAAAAAAAAGAAAGAAAGAAAAATATTTTGTGGCTCCAGTTAGCTTAAAAAGTGAAGTGCTACTTAGACTGTCTGATATGTTTACAATGCTAACAAACACAAAATAAAAACAAAATGATACGTTGCCAAAGTATATATCTATGACGCTAAAAATGGGCTCACGCTTATATGAACAGTTAAAAAATATATTATTCCGTGCTTACCTGTTCATTTCAAAAAAGTTGTGTCAGAATCTGTAAATTGCATACGGCACAGTCAGTGCAATCATCCCTATTTAAAACAATATCGGGGAAAATAGTTTGTGGTGTTTTCCGTTCATACAGGGTGACCTACATTTTTATGCTTTGTAAATTATTATCAAGTCTTGTTGAAAGTAATGGTTTCCATCAGATCACCGTAGTTAAGCAGCGATTAGCTGGTTCAGTTTGGAGATAGGCGACTACTTTGAGAGCTAAACAGAGAAAAGCTTATTAAATAAGATCTCTCTTTCCAAATTTACTGTCTGTAAATATTCAATTGACTTTAACGGCTTGTCGGCCAGTCTATTTTATGTCAAAAAGTTTGGGATTCCCATATATATATATATATATATATATATATATATATATATATGCATACACACACACACACACACACACACATATATATATATATAGTGAAATGGTAGATGGTGGTGAATCTGACTAGATGATAAAATGTTTATCATATATATATATATATATATATATATATATATATATTACAACAGTTTTGGTTATTATATATATTATAACAATGTTGGTTGTCACAATCTCACTTCGTGGGTTTGTAGCAGACGCAAATATAACTTTCACAAACACACACGCACATACACACTCACACACACATGCACAGATAAAGAGTTGTACACAATTCTAACGTTCTTTTGACTATATTTCGATTTTTTCAATTTCTTCAAAATCTTTCGTTCTCTGTCTGATGATTGTCGTTTATAAGATGTCATGAAACCTGTGGTCCCAGACAAACTTTCATGCCATTAGATTTATATAAAAACTAATATATATATATATATATATATATAATTTTTTAATTATATATATATATATATATATATATATATATATATATATATATATATATATATATATATATATATACCGGTGAGTCCCCATGGCGTATGTTTAATGTGCTGAACTGTGAGTTCGAACTTCAGTCACGCTACTACTTTCACTTTAGGATTAATACCATAGTGAAAGGTATTGAACTCCCTTATCCCTCCTGTTATGAGTTAAATAGTATCACGACTGTTCTTCTATTACGATGTCATGTCATTAAACAAAGTAACCAAACCAAACTACATATATAACTGTAAAAAATAAACTGAATGAATGAAACAGAATGAGTTGAATAAAAATAATACGTGATTTTTCGTCAAATGAATTTCTATTATTGTGTCTAGATTCAGTATTGGATAACACAACTTTCATTTCAAAATTAAAAAAATGAGCGCATAAATCTAGAAATTAAATTACATAGAATATTGAGAACTTATTAAGTGTTGAGATAAATTGTTTATCATAGCATTCCGCCAACTTTAATTACATCAGTATGGGATTTGGTTGCGGAAATTTGATGTGTACAAATCTACTTTTTAACTATCGTTAAATTTTATGGAATTAAAGGAATAAAGTATTTGTTAATTACACTTCTGATACTGTTATAGCATAATAGCCAAAGCAAGAGAATATTTTATAAACCAATTGATTAGGACCGGTATCATGGCTAAGTTTTTATGTTTTTAAGAAATAATTTCGAGACCAAATTCATCTGCTGACTCGTGTGGTAAAAACATTCGCTAACTCTATCCTTTCCAAAACCTTCCTAAGACAGATGTAAAAAGATAATTGCAATTATATATATCTATTTATTGTCATCCACAGATGTTTCGTTGTATCAGAACTCTTCAGTGTGGCTACTTAGGCTAGATTCCCGAAGCTGGGATCGAAACCCAGTTGACTCTAACGCCAATGCCAAGATTCTACCACTCAGCCACAAGGAAACTGGCGCAAGCGAAGGAAATTTTAACGGTCATGTGTCACAATTGTTTTTGTTTACATATATCCGCTTTACGGCTACCGAGACCTCGATTCATATGAAGAGCCTTACATTACGCTAATGGCAATACATCTACTTCCCTTGCTAGAGAGCTCAACCCTACAGGGGTAAGGAAACACACACACACACACACACACACACACACACACACACACACACACACACACACACACACACACACACACACATATATATATATATATACATAGTCATAATTGCCAAGAATTTAGCTTGATGCAACGTTGACATTGCCGCCTTCTCAGAAACCAGGTTGACGGAGATAAGCGTGGGATATATTTTCTTCTGAAAAAATAAACCAAATGGAATAAGATAATATAATGGTGTTCGTTTTGCTTTTCTGGCAAAATTAACCAGGCAATTAGAAAAATCCCATAGCCTTTGTTAAAAAGAATCAAGTATTTTCGAGTTTCCTTTCAATTCAGCCGCTAAATGACAATCCTTTCTGTTTATGCTTCTACTCTCAATAGCAGCAAAGAATCTATAATGGGTTTCTTTTGGCATAACGGTTAGAATGTTCACATATGGTTTTTTTGAGGGGGGTTCAATCCCATGTTGAGTCATACCAAAGATTCAAAAATAGGACTTGATATCTCCTTGATTAACACTCAGCATTATAAGGTGAAGGGCAAGTGGAGCAATCCAAGGAAATGAGTAACACCCTTCCCAACACTTCGGTGTAGTAGCTATTGAAAAATGAGTCTTCGGAATTCCTTCGACTTCAGTCGGCCAACTTACTCAACTTATCATCATCTAAGATAAGCCATAACTTTGATTCCAATGGGCGTGATAACGACACTCGAGGAGAGCTAAGGAAACATGATCTAGGTTATATGAATGGTAATGGTCTTCGTCTTTTCCAGCTCTTCATCGAATTCAAACTCGTTATTTGCCATACCACTTTTTAATAGAAGAAAGTTTACAAGTCTATTTGGATATACCCGAAATCCAAACAGGGGCATATCCTAAATTATATGATTATCCGGAAAAGAGACATTCAGGAAGTTTGCAGATTTCGAGTCATGACGAATACAGAGAGCAAGGACGAACCATATGCTCATACATAGTAAATTGAAACTTCTTATCATGCGTAAAATAATATCTAAGGGAATCAAATCCCAAAACATGGTGATGTGTCGAAATTGGAGGATTGGACGGTGTGTGAAAACCTTCAAAAAGTCATCATGGAAGTGGAATTTAATAGAACATGGGACTTGTTCAAAACAGCTTTACCATGTTGGAGTTGAGGTTTTTGGGCTCAGGGTAAGGAATCACCGGGACTAGTTTAACAAAAACGATAAGCAGATCACAAGTTTTCGGGGACAAAATTATGTAGCATCAGAAATACTTCGGGGCATCAGACAAAGATTAAAAGTCTTTAATACTTTCTCTCAGCGGGGTAAAATCCTCACTCCAGCAAAATTTATGGCAAATGTAAAACCAGTGGAGTTGGGCATCTCTGAGAAAGTATATATCAGTAAAAACACCCAAAAAGATTAACCTCATGGCGCTCAGTATAAGCATTGGAGACTGGGAGCAGATGACGGTAAATCGATCAACTTGAAAGAAAGTTATCTACGAAGACTATAAAGTGTTTGAGGCACGAAGAATCGAACATTCCAACCTGAACCGAACAATTCGGAAGCAGGAACCGGTTTCAGTCCATGAACATATTTTGTAACATATGCTGTCGGGTTTGTTTGTCCAAAACCGAACTTGCAAGTCTTTCAAGATCTCATAACGGCATACTATCTAGGAATCGTTTTCAAAAATCCTACTGGACCTTGTGTCAATTCTGCGTCAAAATGTGTGGGTCTACGGTGAGTTTGAGAGGTCATATGAGAATGCACGGAGACAATGTTAACATATTGCTAATTCATTTGTTACACATGTGATAGATGTAGCAAAGATGTATATGGTGTCACATGCAATCCCACGGGTACCTTTAGCAAATTAATGAGATGGCCATCTTCTCCAAATATGTGAAAGTCAGGAGTGTACATTTGGCGTTGTGGTTAACGTGCGGCATCATAGTAAACGTGTTCAAAATCCAATCGTACTATTACTTTCACTTTCGGACTAATGCCATTTGGAAAGGTATGGACCTCCTTATCCCCCTGGTTATGGATTAAATAGTGCCACCTCTATACTTCTACAAGGATGGCTTAGGAATTAAATAACCCAGAAAGGTTGATATGTCATTAAACAAATTAACGAAACGAAACAATATATATTGTAGCACTTCTAGGACGGTAACTCCTAATCCCTATTATGGTAGAGTCAGTAACCAATACAATCCAAGTCTACAACCGAAATGTAAAAAAGCAAACAAAACATATGGAAGCGATAAAAAATGGGAAAATAAAAGAGACATATATAGGGGAGTAAAAACCAGGATAAAAAGATAGGTAATCCGGAAAATTAATAAGATAACTAAATAAAAATAAAGAAGATAGAGTTAATAATCAGAAGAAAATCTTGATATTGTAATGTTTGAACAGAGATTAATCTTTAAAGTAGAAACAGATAATACCAAATGATTCGGACGAGAAAAAATATTTTCTATTTTTCGTAGTGGAGAGTCAGAGATACTTAAGCTAGCGAGGTAAAATACAAAGAAATGATAGAATCAAAAGAATTTCTGAAAAAGTCACTTCCGATAATGAATGTCATGAAAGTGCACTAAAGAAAAGGATTATCAGTTACTGAGAAATACATTTATGATAAGCAATTATAGAAGAGAAAGTCAGAAGACCGAAACGAATTGTATCGGGGAAAAAAAACCAACTTCTAATGACGTAGCTGCAAGACAGAAGTAAAAAAATAAAATGGCTTACGAAGATTGTCATTATTATAACTTTTTTGTTTGTGTTCTTTTCATCTTTTTCTGCTTTCTATTGCAACTCTCATATCATTATTCTACTTAAGTAAGCAGTATAAATTAAGCATAAAGACAACAATTGGACATTCATTTCTTCTCCTTTGCGAGCATTCTGATGCTATAACAGTTTAGCTAAAACGGTTTTTAATGGCATTGATATGCATCAACGGACTTCTACAAACGATTGAAGTTAATTTTTACGATTAGTTTTCCATCTTATTTCTGTTGTTTTGTTTTTTTTAATCGAAAATCTCTAATATATGTATTAACCGATCCCTTCAAACGAGTAGGATGTAACACAAGGTCAATTTTTAGCGGATTGTAACAAGATTGAATTCAGAGTTTTACTTCTCCGAGATTGGTTGCCATATCAAGGTTAAAGAGCTCAGTTAATCCTTAGCTGGAGGTAGAATAGTTGATTGCATACATTTCCTAAGAGTATTAGCACTGTGTAAAATCCAAATAGCCTCGTCCAGGAATTGAACTCAGATATAAAATCATATAATGATGAGCTGATCGCCAAAAAAAGATCGTATTTGAAAATCTTCGTCAAAATAATAATAATAATAATAATAATAATAATAATAATAATAATAATAATAATAATAAATGAATAATATTAGAATTAAGAATTTTAATAATCTGAAAGATAGCAGAATAAATACTAGAGTGAGTCAAAAGTTTAACTATATTTTGGTAAGTGACTGAAACTGTTCACGCCTGGGTAGGTACCGGCTATGGTTGGTAGTATCGTGGTTGTTGGTGCGCTGACTCGTAGAGCATTGTTTTACTCCGAGTGTAAAACCACACAGATGAGCAGGCAACGTAGTCTAAATCGGGAACTTATGCTCTACGAGTTCGAACTGGACCGTAAAGCCATGGAAGCAACCAAAAACATTGGTTGCAGGAAAGGGGAAGACACTGTTGATTAAATTACAGTAACCAGATGATTATAAAAAAGCTCGACAATCAAGTAAGGTCAGGTGGGACTAAAACATGGATTTCGAGGCGTTGCTCAAAGTTATAGCGGCAGATTCGGTGAATAGTACTTGGAAAGTATTAGGTGAGCTTGGCATCTTAAAATTAAGTGAAGTTCATCACCTCCATGACCTCGACAAAAGCACCCAGAGCTACCGAATTGTGCCACATGTTACAAAAATATAGCAAAACCTTTTTAAATCACTCGAGTAGAAACAGATACGCATATGATGAAATGGAACAGAACTTTAGTACGTATAGAGATCTGCAAAGAACGGGTATAAAAATGAAACAAATTGACACTGGAAATCTTCCAAAACATTGTTAGCTCAGATAAAATTGAAATAAACAATTTCGGTGGGGGCATTCAGGTCTTAACTGCCAACAATGAAACTAATTCTCAAAATCAATGTAACTTCTAGAAAATATTGATTATAATTTTGCTAAGGATTACCCTTCATTGTCCTAATTCTTGTTGCTTTTTATGGCAACTTATTATTTCCTACTGAGTAATATTTCACACCGATGAATTGAACGGTGGAGGATCTTGTCGACTAAGAAGTTTGGGACGAACACTGACAGATAAGATATAGGTTATTATGAAGAAAATTGATGAAAACGTTTCATATTAACATTCAAATAACTTAAGACGACAATGCGAAAAATAAACAACTATTGCATTGAATAGTATTTCCGATTGAATTAGAAATCTTATTTTAGTTCTTTATATCCGCTATGAGAAAGGATTCGAATATAGAAGCAACAAATAAAAATAAAAATAGGCGGGCATGAAACAAATGTAGAAATACTTTAATTGAAAAGATATCAAAGTGAGGTTTAACATCGTTGATGATGCTGAGAAATAATTTACAAATCAGTTTATCAATAATCATCAGATGGTTGGTTGTATTTTATGGCATATCAACAGCTGTGGGTTATTAAATGCAAAATCGTCTTCATATACATGATTGTTAAGTGAATAGTTTATAGGTAACATAATTTTTAAATGAGCCATAGCCAATTTGTCTGCTCACAGTTAAAATATTAAATATTTCTATTCGACCCAAAAATGGGACCCTTGCAAGTACTAACAATCTGGGTCAGAGTTGACCTGGGAGTAATGCCAATGAAGCGGACCTTGCATACTCAGAAGCTCCAGGACTGAAGCTTCACAATCAGATACTGGTTAGTACCAGGTGCAAAACAATCATTGGGAGATCTTACCCCTTTGCAGGGAAGCAGTCAGCGGATTCTTGAGCCTCAGCCGACTGTGCTAAACATTCTTCAGATAATCACGTTATATTTTAGATATATTCACATGGAAATTTTTTTTTATAAATAATCACCATTTGTGCGTGTGTGTATCTCTCTGTCCGTCTTTGATGAAGTTATTTTTATATTTTAAGTATCGAGTTATTACTTATTCAATTGTTTGTATAGTGACTTTATCTTAAAGTAAAATACATTTTTAGAAAACTTCAACTCAGACTCCTGTGAAAGACGACCAGCTAATGCTGGAGTGGAAGACTCACAAAGAATACATAAGAATCGTAAAATAATTGGAAGCTGACACCATCAATAAGAGATGAAAGAAAAAGATTTTTTAAAATATCTCAGAAGAACGAGAAAGCAACTCTAAACTAAACTATATAGAAGAAAACTTATCAAAGGGATAAACACATGGGCTGTTCACCTTGTGAAATACACGGAACCATTCTTAAAGAGGACAAAGGAAGAACAGCAATAAATGGATCAGGGAACAAGAAAACTAATAACGATGCATAAGGCCTTACATCCCAGTGATGACATAGAAATATTAAATGTGTCAAGAAAGGAAAGAAGAAAAGAATTCGACAGCATTGAACATAGCGTCGACACTTCGATACGATAACTCGAAGAGTTCATAAAAAGAACAAAGAAAGACTAGTTACAGCGACAAGAAACAATACAAACAACACAAAGGTCAATAGTACAACAATAACTAGAAAACTAAAATAGGAAGAAAAACAACTGTATGGATGCTTCAAGCGACAAACCAACGAAATATCACACGTGAGAAATTGAACATGGCTAAGAAAAGGAAATCTTAAGAGAGAAACTGAATATCTACTAATAGCAGCACAAAACAACACCCCAAGGTTCAATGATATTAAAGTAAAAATTGATAAGGCACAACGAAATGACAAATGTAGGTTATGTGGTGATAGAAACGTAATGATCAATCACATAATAAGCGAACGCAGCAAATTAGCGCAAGAAGAGTATAAGACTAGACATCATTGGGTGGGCAAGAGGATCTATTGGGAATTGTGCAAGAAGTTTAAATTTTACCATCCGAACAAATAGTATATGTACAACCCAGAATCCATCCTGGAGAATGAGGGTCACAAAATTCTCTGGAAAGTTGAGATACAAACGGATCATCTGATCTCTGCAAGACGACCAGAACTAGGGATAGTCAAGAAAAAAAAAAAAGGAGACAGAAAAGTACCCAAACCTTGCTGAAACCCCCCCCAAAAAGAAACTATGGAACATGAAGATGACGGTGATACCAATTGCATAAGAGGGCAAGAGGAGACCATACAGACTACAGCATTATAAAGATCAGCCAGAATACTAAGAAAAGCCACGGAGAGTTGAAGAAACTTGCTGTCATTCAAACTCCAGGGGAAAACCATGTGCTAACTCTGGGGTAAAGGACTTGCCATCATTCAAGATTGCGTTGATGCATCAATACAACGACTCAAAGGTTACTTTAAAAAAAGCGCGGAGGAAGACGGATTACAGCTATCAGAAATAATGCTGACAACATAAGCATCGACAGAACAGAAATAACAAGAAAACAAAAATGGGAAGGAAAACGACTCTATGGACACTTTAAGCGACAAACAAACGAAATCTCACGAGAGAAAATATTGACATGGCTAAAAAAGGGAAACCTTAAGAGAGAAACTGAATCGCTTCTCATAGCAGCAAAAAACAACGCCATAAAGACTACGTCAAAGAAAGAATAGACAAGACGCAGCAAAATAGCAGATGTAAGTTACATTGAGATAAAAGATATTCTGGACCATTCTTAAAATGGACAAAGAAGGAACTCAGCCCAATAGACCAGAGGAAAAGAAAGTTGATGATGACGTACAAACAGAACAACAATGAAAACTAAGAAACAGAAACGGGAAGAAAAACAATTGTATGGATATTTCAAGCGTCAAACTGCCAAAATCTCACACAAGAAAACTCGGACATGGCTAAGAAAAGGAAACCTTAAGAGAGCATCTAAATCTCTTCTAATTGCAGCACAAAGCAACGCCATAAGAACAAAAATATTAAAGTGAAACTCGGTAATACGCAACTGAATAGCAAATGTAGGTTATATGGTTATAAAAACGAAACGATTAATCACATAATGAGCGAATACAGTAAACTAGCGCAAAAGTCTTGGCACAAATTGGTGGGGAAGGTGATCTACTGAAAATTATGCAAAAAATTAAGATTTGTCCAACAAACAAATGGTAAATGCGCAAACCAGAATCTGTTTTGGAAAATGAGACCCATAAAATTCTCTGGAATTTTTAGATACAAACAAATTACCTAATTCCGGATAGAAAACCAGGCCTGGTAATAATAAAAAAAAAGAAAAAAGAGAAATTGCTAGGTACTGTATTTTACCGTTCCAGCAGACAACAGCGATAATCAAAGAAAGCGATTAAAGAAACAAGTACTAAGATCTTGCCAGAGAATAAAGAAAGTTGTGGAACATGAAGGTGACAGCGATACCAATTGTAATTGGCGTGCTTGGAAGGTTTCCCAAATTTTGGAAAGGGGACAGGAAGTGTAGGGAATCAGAGGATGAATCGATATAATCCAGATTACAGCATTATTAAAATCGGCCTGAATACTATATATATATATATATATATATGCATGTGTGTGTGTGTGTGTGTGTGTGTGCGTGTGTGTGTGTGTAAGAGAGAGAGAGAGAGAGAGAAAGAGAGAGAGAGAGAGAGAATGTTTGTGTGCGTATATCTGTGTTGTCAGAAGAGCTTGGGTGTATACGTATATTCATATGTATAATTACTGAGTTAATAGATTCTTTGGTACATTTTATGATTAAAATACATTTTGATTGTATTGTCAAAAATCGAATTACACCGAGTCCACAGTATGTATTGTGTCTTTTCTGCGTAATATTGTATCTTTTCCGTATAATATTCTATCTTCCCTGTGAAATGAGTCTTTCCCGTGAAATACTGTTCTTTCCTCGTGTAATACGGTACCTTTTCCGTATAATATACCTTTCTCGTGTAAAACTTCATCTTCCCGGTGTAATATTTTATCTTTCCCATGCAATATTTTATCTTCCTGATGTAATATTGTATCTTCCTCGTGTAATATTATATCTTGTGTAATGTTGTCACTTCTTCATGTAATACTGTATCTTCTCCGCGTAATATTGAATCAGTTCCCAAAACGAACTCGAGACAGTCTAATATATTCATCACTGCTGATATTTTAAAAGAACTTATTTTTACGTTTATTTATAACAAAATGCGATGAATCATCATAGTTTTGACCACTAGTTTAAACGGTCCTATTATAAATATATCGAATGTGATGGCGTGCATACACAGGCAGCTTCAAATTAGAAATTGATTGGCGCATCTTTGCGTTATTTCAAAATCCGATGACAGTGACGGCTGCGAGAATGATAAAAAAAAGAAGACGCGAAATTGATGGGTAAAGAAATGTCAGAAAGTGACAGATATTGTTTAAAAGAATTAAAACTAGAAAAAATGACTGAAGAAACAAGAATGCACATACACATTTACATACATATTTGTGGAAGTGTGTATTGTATTGTCCATAAATAAGTGCACCTTTAAGATTTTAAAATTTTTCTTCTAAACTCAAGATACCAGAATTTTATTATTCTAGCGGTACATTATTAAATCAAAATGGATATTATTAGGTATTATTCATTAAAAACACTCCAGCATTGAAACAGTTACCAAATCCGTGTCCAAAAATAAGTACACAAAGTATTTCAGAAAATAATTCTATGATTTTTTCTTTTCATTTATAGAAATGCTATTCACTGGGAAAAAAAGTGTTTAAACATCAAACATAGGATTCTGAGTTATTTCTGCTCATGCTGTTAAAATCAGATCATTTGTATGAGAACAGGTCAAGTTGTTAGATTACGAAATGAAATTTCTGAAACACCGTTTACATCTGAAATTATATAAAAGATTTGAAACAATCTGTATATTTATTCGATTTCATTTTTGATAGCTTAGTTCAGTAATAAATAATGCGTAATAATATCGTTTTCATTATATGGATTTTCCCTAGAAATTATGAAACCCTGGTATCATTAGATGAAAACTTAAAAAAAATTCTTGGGGTTTACTTATTTATGTACGATATCAAATATATATTCAGGTTCATATACCATTATTGGTACACTTACGAGATGATAAAGTAATCTGTGATATAACCAAGATGATGTATTAAATACATTTCTCAAAACCTTCAGGTGTTCTTATTTTTGTATAAAGAGAGACAGAGCAAAAATTCTTTGTAGGGAACGAAATTTAAACAATAATCCTGGTAATATCTTATTGCCAACTGTATTTACGAAGCAGTTTTTCTACTTTAAATATTGCTGACGATTGATCTAAATGTTAATCCATCTTAATGTAAATCCATTTCGCCTGGAATACACGTTGTGCGAAATTAATACGGTGACATGAGTTCAAAACCTGGACGAGGCTGTTTGTATGTCACATGGCACTAATACCCTTGTGAAAGGTATGAATCAAACTATTATCCACCCCCAGGCAATGGGTAGGGTAGACTCGCTTGCGTATGGCAACCGTTATAGGAGATGGAAAACTTTGAATTCAAACAAGCGGTACGCTTCTTAAAAAATAATCTTGTGTCACATCCTGCTCGTGCTGAGGGGTTGGATAGATATATACTTTATCACATCCCAGCTTTTGGTAATTTTCTTGTATCGTAAACACAAAAGTTCTTTCAGTAGGTAAAAAGATTTTGAAGTAAATGGAATTTTGTAGCTTATCACCTAAAATGTAGTGTTACTGTCAAAGTAGATCAACCGGGTGTACACCTCCACACATATACGTATATATATATTTGTGTGTGGATGGGAGTGTGTGCATGTGTGTGCGTGTTTGTGTGCGTGTTTGCGTGTCTGTATGTCTGTCTGTGTGCAGTAGACCCCATATCGAAGTGGGAAATTGTGAAAGACCGACTAATCATAAAGTGGGCGATAGATTTTGCCTTCTTTGTGTGGAAGAATATATATATATATATATATATATATATATATATATATATATATATATATATATATTCGTGTTTATATATTTGTGAAGCCAATCAAATGCCACAAACTTTTCAAAATGCTAAGTCAACCAAAATTGTTATTCCAAAATATATATATAAATGTGTAGACTGGGAGAATGGGATTATATATATATATATAAATGAGAGAGAGAGAGCGAGAGAGAGAGAGAGAGATGTACGATTATATGTGTGAGATGGGAAAGGACGTGATTATTGCGGGTCGTCTCTAGCTAATTTTGAAATACTCTCTCGATGAACAACATTATATTAGGCACACGAAATTGATCAGTGTCTGTCCTTAGAGAGGTATTCTAATATAATTTGGTATTTACATAGTGGACCAATGCTTGAAGCAAACAATACGCACCAAGGTTTAAATAGATTCGTTTACCAGACAAAATGTACAACAAGCCAGCTAATTTTAACGCTTCGAAGATTTGTATATTTATGTTATCTGTAGGTTGCATATTAATCCTGGGTTGGATCCCAATATGATACTCCATGGCATATTGCCTGTCAATCTCAACTAAGTGAAGTGTATATCATATTCTGTCCTTAACTATTTGAAGGTTCCTTTGGTGGCTCTAGTAAAGGCCAACTTCGGTTTCAAGATTATTTTCAATTGTGGAATAATTAACGCTGCTCGGCTTACCTCTTTACAATCAGTCAATTTGCGGTCATTTCTCTCTCTATTTCTCTCACTACTTCTATCTGCCTTTCTTCCTTTATTTGAAAATATGTCTCTCACACTCTGTTTATATTTATTTCTCAAAAGTCATTCAATAAATAAAGTTAATTTTATCTTAGGAGTTAGCATTTGGAAGTTCTGTTTACAGTTGCAACTTTTTCAAGGAAATTAACAGTTGTGAGTCCTTTCATGTCCAAGAAGACTGTCAGCATGACCTTCTTTACTGACACCTGAGCCCATTTACCAACATTATTTTTTACTAAAACATGCTTCTCTATATATATCACGTATTTTTCTGTTAATTTTATACGGTTTGCACCTCTCAGCCACCAAATATTTGATGACAGACCTCTGCTCAAGCCTGGTGCACTCTAATTTGCCGCTATTTTGAATGACCTTAAAAGATTGAAATAATTTTTGCCTTAGACTAATTATAAATAATGCAGTGTTTACATATAGTGAAAGATATTTTGAAAAAAGGCTTTCTTTAAAAAAAAATTATTTATTCTTGTCTACTCATTCTAGGGATTGTTTATATGGCCTGCATTCTAAACTTTATAACTAACGACCTCTATAACAACAAATACATGCAAACTCAATCTATCTATCTATCTATCTATCTATCATACTTAGCTGTTGATTTAATACAATCAATTAATATAAATTCCAGGATGCATTATAAAATGCATGAAAGGAGAAACAGTTGATTTTCTTAAGAGACAAACATATATTTATTTGTGTTTAACATAGACAGAAAGCATGTTGAAATAGAATTCACATGGAAGTTTAAAATATAAACCAAAATAGTATTACAACCTCGGTCTATTTAGTTATGAGATTGTATTAAAAATTTTATTTTCAAGTTAAACGTTTTCTCTTTCAAAATAGTTCCCTTTAAAGACGGCAGGGCAACTAATACGTTGTTCACATACCAGGAAATAGAGCTGGAAGTCATCAACTGTCACTGACTTCAGTTGGTTTGTCATGATAAATTACATGTTTTTAACAGTCTCCAAATGACAACTATGGATCTGGGTTTTGATTTTTAGGAACAATGATTTCCATCTGGGAAGTAATTGATTTGCATTATTTTTGTAACTTTCACTCATGCATAAAAGAAGAAATAATTGACAGACAACTTAAAAAGCATAAGTAAAGAAATATTGTTACTATCCGTAACACTACAGTCTTGACTAGAACAATTAAAGAAACGCTTGAACCAAGAGTGTACCGGCCAAGCTATTACTGAAGACTTTCTCTCGCTGAAGTCCGTCCCTCAAAGAAATCCAATCAACTAATGTCCTCTTGACTAAAGTCCTTCGACTAATGTCCACTCTAACAAGCACGGTACCATAAGTTATACAATCTGGAGGTTTACCATTTTCGTTTACTGGCAATTGGTGTTCAAACGCTAGTGTCTCACTTTATTTCTATATGACAGTTATATCATTTTAGCCCGAAATTCGTTCAAGGGGAGTGTATCTAGAAAATTATGGGATTGATTATTTTCTTTTTCAGGTTAACAACCCTGATTTAGAATCAGTTAATTAATATTAATTCATCACCCATTATTCTTGCCTTCAAACGTCAATCAGGTGTGTTGGGAGTCATTTTTGTTGCATTTTTCTTAGTTCCCGAAGTCAGTGATCCAGTCAGGGTTTCATATTCCACGATCTCACCCATCAACAAATGCCTTCTGCAACCAAAAAATCTGATTGATTTATAATATCTTTTTATTGAATTAGAAAATATTGACTGTTGGAGATCTCTTATATCCTTAGCATGTTCTAACTTGTTCTGTGAGTCTGTTGTATTGACCCGCAGTTTGACATATAATTTAATCTTGTGTCCCATTTTCGTAATAAACTTAACGAAACGTACTTGTAATAATTCAGGTTTACTCGAGTGGACGGGAATTCTGAAGAGCAAGAGAGAATAGAATGTTTTCACATTTATTCAATGCTAAAGTTTTTAATCTCTTATGTGCCACTGGTAACAAAATTTGTGTTTTTCATATATTCTAGTTTAGGAAACCCACCGAAGGTAACACATGAACCAATCACCAGAATAATTAGCAAACAATTTGACATTAAACTAGGACCGTTCACACAAGAAGAACTCGACTCGGTTCTCAGAAAAATTTAAAATAGGAAAGCTGCAGGGCTGGACGAGATTCCCCCAGAAGTAGATGGTAGACCAGACAATTCGACGACATACTGCTCCGACACTGCAACGCAGTATATAATCAAAATCTGATAGATAGATGGATGAAGGGATGCATACTCCCCTTCCCTAAAAAGGGGGACCTCGGATTAGCCAAAAACTACCGAGGCATAACACTTACATCCATAGCAGCCAAAATCTACAATGCCCTACTACGAAACCGCATAGAACCCAAAATCGACAACATCCTCAGGAAAAACCAAAATGGCTTCCGAAGAAATAGACCCACGACTTCACAAATATTAACAATCCGTAGAATCCTTGAAGGTGTACGGGGAAAAAACCTACAAGCGACATTACTAATTGTCGACTTTACCAAGGTTCGATTTTCTTCACAGAGGAAAGATGGAACACATCCTACTCGCATACGGCCTACATAAAGAAACCGTAGCAGCAATAACGATTCTCTATAGAAACACCAAAGTAAAAGTACGATCACCAGATGGAGACACAGAATACTTCGGTAGCGCCATGAGTGGCAGTACCGCCTTGAGCTACCGAAACTGTGTTATCACCCTAGTTGGGGGCTGATGAGGCTAGGGTATCGCACGTGCTTTCACACGTTGTATGATGAAAAAAAATTGTAGCAGGAGTACTACAAGGGGACACGCTAGCTCCATACCTCTTTATCATTTGTCTAGACTACGTACTTAGAACATCGATTGAAAAAATCAGAGAGAACGGCTTCAAGCTGACAAAGAAAAGAAGCAGAAGGTACCACGCAAAAACAATTACCGACGCCGACTACGCCGATGACATAGCGATACTGGCAAATACACCTAACCAAGCCGAAACACTTCTGCATAGTTTGGAACGAACAGCCGCAGGCATAGGCCTCTAAGTCAATGCACACAAAACGGAATATATGTGTTATAATCAAACGGGTGACATCTCCACTCTAGACAGAACCCCTCTTAAACTAGTAGACACATTCACTTACCTAGGAAGCAGCGTCGAATCAACCGAAAAGGACATCGATACGAGGTTAACAAAGGGATGGACAACTATCAACAGGCTATCGATTATATGGAAATCAGACCTAACCGATAAAATGAAACGCAGTTTCTTCCAGGCAGCGATCGCATCGATACTGCTATATGGATGCACAACATGGACTCTAACAAAAAAGCTGGAGAAGAAGCTAGAAGGCAATTACACAAGAATGCTGCGAGTAATCTTGAACAAGTCCTGGCGGCAACACCCCACTAGACAACAACTGTACAGCCACCTGCCTCCTATCACGAAAACTATTCAAGTTAGACGAACCAGACATGCAGGACACTGCTGGAAAAGCAGGGACGAACTCATAAGAGATGTACTCTTATGGCCCCCCACATATGGCCGAGCAAAAGCAGGACGACCAGCACGAACATACATTCAGCAGCTATGTGAAGATACGGGATGTTGTCCAGAAGACCTGCCAGAGGCGATGAACGATAAGGAAAAGTGGCGAGAGAGGGTCAGGAATATCCGCGCTACCAGCACGACATGATGATGATGATGATGATGAATTTACTTAGTATTGGATTATTGCATTACCTATGTATTAAATTTAATAAACTGAGCAAATTTGATTGACCTTCATTTAATGGGAAATCAATACATTCTGTTTAAATTGTCTGCTAACTAGCGTGTACATAGCAAAACTTTTGACACACTCCAGTAATTTCAATCTCTTATCAGAATATAAGTTGCTTTAATCTCTATTATAGATGAAGATAGCAAACGTCATCCAAATCCCGTTTTAAATTTGTTAAGAAAAGAACAAGGTCTGCAACTCAAAAGATAAGAAGGTAGAATTATGTTTGGTGATTTTAAAGTAATGTTTATCGTCACCGGAAATAGAATCAGTGAGGCAATTTTAACTCCCACGCGGAACTGTTTTGGTTTCACTTGTGAAAAACAGGAATCTATTATTCTCCCTTCAGCTATGGATAGATGATATGACATTTAGCCGTATTAAGGTAACCACTCTGGGAGAAGGAAAACTCTAAATTCAAAACAGCTAAACTTCACCCAAAATGACCTTGTGTAACATCCTGATCCTCGTCGAAGCGTAGAGTAAATGTACTCAACAGTCATATAAAAGCATTAAACAATGTATTAAAAGTATCTAGAAATCAAAAGGATTGCCTCATGCGCTAGCCCAATTTGAGTATCACATTTTTTGTTTTATATCAGTTATATCGTTTTCCCAGGACGAAAGTGTACTTTGAGACTTATTTCTTCAAGTTCATTGCATTAGATTTCTTCGTAATTTTTTTTTTTCCAGGTGTATTTTTTCAAACAATCTTTATGAACTTCAAGAACGGAAGGCAAACTTTAAAAGGGAAATTTTGGACATAATTTAATAAGTTTTACGTAAAGAGGCCGTAAATATAGGGAAATGTGAGCGCACCTGCATCCAGATTTGAAAAATATTCGATTAAACATCACATTATTAAGATTCATGCATCTTTTAAAATATTTTTGTGTCTTTAAAATATTTTTTGATTTAAAATAGTTTAAATACAATTTGTAAAAAAATACGGTTGCATTCTTTTTTAAAATACTCAGCAGGTGAATACAGCGCGCTTTCTATAATACTGAATTCCAATGCCTAAAGGTAAAAAAGAAGGAAGGTAAGAAGGAAGGAAGGAAGTAATCGCGTTATCTGCGTCGAAAACAGAATTTAAGTTTGTTGAACCAACGCCTTGAAATTCGTATAGGATTATGCGCGTCCCTGATTTTAATTCTAGCCGACATTTAGAGTCATAACAACGGAAGGCACTTAGTATAAATTTATAAATAAAACACCGAGGCAAAACTGGGGATTCTCTTAGATGACTGAATTTAATGGTCTTCGTTTATCCGGCGTAATAATTGTAAGTACCAGCCGGAACATCAGTAAAACAGGTAAAGGCAACAAATATCAATAGCAAAGAGCAGTTTATTCAGCGAATGAACTGACATATAGAGAATAAAATTTTCATATATCTACCCCTTTACATATCTATACATCGTAACACTTCTCTCTCTCCTCGATTCTTTCTCTCTCTCTCTCTCTCTCTATATATATATATATGTAACACTCTTTACACATGCAAACAACTCCTGATGATGGCCTATGAAAGATCCAAAAGCACTCGGGACAATTTCGGTTAATTCATATATCAATTCAACCTAAAACCAAAGCACTTGTCAGGAAATATGAAAGGATCCTAATAAAATTGTATAGATAAAATGTGTTTTTATTATTTAATCAAGCATACTTAAATGAAGGACTACTGCCCCCCATGCGCGCACACATACGTATATATTGTTGAGATTCTACCCGTTAGGAATATGACGAAATCAATATCTGTAAGGAGAAAAAAAGTTTTACTGCAACACGAGACGTGACGAGAGAAAAGGAACAAGACAACAATTTCGTTGAAGGAAAAAAAGGTTTATATTTAGTGAAAGAGATAAAGAAAAGAAGAAAAGAAGAATTATTGCAAAAAGAGGTGTTTTCTGCAGATTTGACAATAGCATTTGTCTTGATAACAGTTCATTCAGTTTCATGTAGTTTGGTGGCTGGTCCGTACAAATTTAAAGGCTTGAAAAGGGGTATTTTGGGTCCCTACGTGCGTAGAGTCTCTCATGGGATAACCGTCCTCGTATGTAGAGCGCCACATGGGCTCGTAGACTGTTTTGTCAGCGGTCAAGATCAGTTAGTTTGAAGAACGCGCACCTGTTGTGATATGGCAGATGAGATGATAGCAGTCCGTGTTTGGCTGTTTTTCAGCCAATCACGGGGCACGTAAAAGGCAAATCTGTAAATAATTTCCAATTATATATATATATATATATATATATATAAACAGATCGTTAAACATTTTTTTTCTTAAATCAAGAAAGTGCTTAAATACTGGCAAGTAGAGCAAGATAAAAGCAAAAATAAACCGTTAACTCACCTCCTCATGTTGACTTCATTACTTAAAGCCACATTTATATAAAAAAGAAAAAAAAACATATAATCGTCAGCTGAAACACGAGAGTCTACATGTGTGTACATGGATAAATTGATAAACTTTTAAAAAAATCTAATTTCGAGTCTACCACAATCTTGTAAATAAGTGATGAAATAGAAAAATCATCTGTAGATTTATAAATTGATTCTGTGAATCAACACAAAACTTTCCTCTTTATTTCTTTTGAGTGAAAAACTAAAATTCTGTTCCTTCAAGAATGTATCTAATTTCAACATCACTTAATTATTATCCAGAGCAAATATCGTTTGGTTATAGAGATGTGCTTATACTAATATTACTGTTTCTAGCTGCTGATTTTAAACTTTTTTTTTATAATTACATATTTCCAACGATGTTCATAAACGCGAACCCTCACTTAATGTCCGTAAGCCTCGCAAATTAACCAATCTTGAAATGTATTCCTCTTGAAATAAATACTCAGATAATGGCCTTAGTCCGAAACCAACCGAGACTGATAAATCATAAAAATCTACTTACAAACGTTTACGTATCAATTTTTTTGTTCACACACACACACACACACACACACACACACACACACACACACACACACACACAAATAAGTATATATATCAATGGGTACGAATGTATGCATATATGTGTGGTCTAGTGGGTAGAGTGTTCGCCAACGGCCCGGAAGACCTGGGTTCAATCCCAGATCGCATCATACCAAAGAATTTTAAAATGGTACTTGATACCTGCTTGCTTAACACTCAGCGATATAGGGTACGTATCAAGGGTAAAGTGAAGCAGTCCAGGGAAAGGAATAGCGCCCTACACCTCAGTGTAGTAGCTGTTGAAAAGAAAGCCTTCGGGTCACCCTCGACTACGGTCGCCAACTTTACTTACTTACGTATTGTTCGAATTTCTACTCATAGATAATTTGTCATTTTTGTGTAATATATAATGAAATTTATTGTATCATACATACTCGAGTGTTATCTGATACTATACGATATTATTTACTGAATTTTGAAGTTTGAAAATATCGAGACGCTAATTAGCCTTGGCCTAGCCTTGGCCAACTCTTTATACACGCTGATTTTGTATTTCGCGTTTGTTTGTGTGTACTGTTATTTCTAATATGCCGTGTATACAAGCGTATCACGCAACTTTCTGAGACCAAAATTTGTGCGTAATATTAGGGTGTCAGCTAAATATCAGGCTAAAGTTTAGATCACACGATACACGAGTAAATAACGCATAATATGAAATAACAGCGCGCGCGCGCGCACACACACACACACACACACACAGAGACACACACACTTATTCATAAATACGCACGTGTGTGTTTGTGTATAAGTGTATGTGTAAATCAGATACATACAGACTGGAATGAACATGGACAGAGACAGATAGATGTTCCATATATTTGGCCTTTCTTTAGTACACCATTCGCACAAGGAAAACGCACATCAACTCAAAGGGAAAATATTCGTACTTAGCTGAAGGCACTCCTTTTCAGTCTCTTGATCAATCTCTTTTTTCAGAGGCTTCCCACATTTCTTCAGAATTTTTTTTTTAAATAAAAAATACAAAAGAATTCTTTACCTCTCAACTGGAGTGAATTAATTCCCAACCCGAAGGAATGTTTTTGATTTTAAGTTTGTTTTTATTTTTTATTTTTTTGTTGTCTTTCAGTTATTTTGTTTAAGTTTTGTGTTGCGCGCCATAACCTTAAATTCTTTCTTTTTGGCTTAACTCTGACGTCGTAACAATTTGACCAGTTATTCGTGGTTACTTTATAATCATTTACATGTTCCAAAAACACCGTTGTAAGCCATAAATTTTAATATTTACGGGTTTGGTGCCAAGTAATTTGAAAATGCCACTACAAACCTATTGAAGGTTATAGATTTGATTCTTTACTTAATAGCATATCAACCTTCGTGAGTAATTTAATGTAAAAGCCATCCTTGTAGAAGAACTATTTGTAGTGGAACCATTTAACCCATAGCTCGGAGGATAAGGGATTAATTTCCATAGAGTAATAACCTGAAGTGAACATTATAGTCTTGTATTTTGAGAAATACAAAAATATGATCCGTTTCTTTTATTTTCCTTTTATTACCCGAAATGTACGTATGGGTAAAGTGAGAGAAGGTCGAAGATTGCTGAGCTACACTTACAGGGGCAAGATACGAATCTTCAATGAACCGCTTCCTTTTCGTTCTTTTGCGAGACTGTTACAGGGCCACCTCAATGCCTTGACTTATGTTAATTTCTCCTCGCTTCTCTATTTTCGCGAGTCTGGTACAGGGCAATCTCAAAGCATCGAATCTCTTCCATAGTTTTGTGAGTCTGGCATTATCTCAGGCCACTCTTCATCTCCCAATGCTGGGCAGTCTGTCGCAAGGCCAGACCCCAAAACCCAGAACGACGTAATGCCTAGTAGCTGTCTTATCGGTCTTCTTCTTTCTCGGGTCGAAATCTCCGTAAGTAAGTTGTCAAACGTAGTCGATGACTACTCAAAAGCTCCCTTTTCAATAGCTACTACACGAGTGTGTAGGAGAGGGCGCTACTCCTTTCCCTGGATTGCTCTACTTTAACCTTGAAACGTACCTTATAATGCTGAGTATTAGGCAAGGGGGTATCAAGTACCATCTTCGTGTCTTTGGTATGACTTGACCTGGGATTGAACCCCAGTCTCCCGGTCCATTGGCGAACACTCAACCACAAGGCCAACACCGAGCACCCAGGCAAATTCTCGTGGCCAAACCTTTAGTCCACGGTTTACGCGTTGCATGAGGACACACCTCCTTCTAGCAAGCCACCCTCACTACTTGCGCGGCACTTTCCCTGAGAAAACACTTGCGTCCTGTTTACTTTAGGAAACAGGTCTATTTCTTGCTATGCCATCCATACAATATATGCGGAATTTCAAAAGAGCTCTTCAAATCACAATCCAAAAATAGCATAACTAAAGTCCGAACTTACTTATTACGATGTCACTGTCCAGCACGTTAGCCACAACGCCTCTAGGATTCCCTCAATTGTCAATCATCGTATATGAGTTAATATGTATCAAGAAACTCGTATTTACTCATTCTGTCTCGCGAAAATGATAACTGTGGTTTACAAAGAAATTGAGGCAAGCACAAAAATACCCGTTTTTACCTAATTTGAGGGTGCTAAATTCAAATTTGAAATCCGTTTTTACTCATCACCTCTAGTTTTTTAGATATGCATAGTGTGCATTTTGTGCATATACGGTACATAAAGGCGTATATGAATTCAGGGTTAATTCTAATATTGTGAGACTTATGGGTTATTTTTTAGTTATTATGCACTAAATGTGATACCATTACATTATATATATATATATATATATATATATATATATATAGTTATATACCAAGACGGATTTTGACAGTTAAGGCAGCAGGTTTCAATCAACACTCTGACAGTCATTGGAAGAGGTTGTCTCGCAGGAGGTTGGTGTCACTCAACTATCGTGTTACACATCTTTTGGGTTACTAAATATTAGTATTACATTTTCAAATGAACATTTAGTTTTACTTTGTTATATTTTCAGATTCTCCAATGGCTTCAAGCACGTCAAAAAGTCGAGGATGCCTCAACAAGGCGAATTCTTTCTTCTACGTGTGTGGAGACTTCACAACAGTTGCACAGCGTCGAACCATCACTTCCCTCCTCAGAACCGCCTACTTTCACTATTTTGACGGTAAAATTTGTGATCAGGACAAGTCTTGGGCACCACACATCTGTTGTAAACCCTGCTACAATGGACTAATGGTTTAATGGCAAGAAAGCGGCTTTCAACTTTGCAGTCCCGATGGTTTGGAGAGAGCTGCGAAACCACGCAGATAATTGTTATTTTTGTTTAACTAATATAACTGGTTTCAATGCATCTTCTTGGAAAAAGATCAAATATCCCAACCTTCGATCTGCTATGAGTCCTGTTCCCCAATCAGATGATTTTCCTGTACCCACACCTCCAGTAAATAAGGATCTTCTTTCCTCATCAGACGAAGAAATGCCTTCAAGGGAGGATTCTGCCGAGTCAATATCTTTGGAAGATATTGAGTCTACATATTCAGGAACATTGGATCACGCAAGAAGACCTGAATGATCTTGCTCGTGTATCTGTCAAAACAGCAGTCAGAGCTCTTGGCATCTCGGCTTAAACAGTGGAAGATGTAAGGATCACCAGTTTCAGGAATCGGAACAAATAAGGTCATTGGTCTTCTTATGGTTATGCAAGCGGGCTTCACAAAGTACTGTTGTTTTCTCTGTCTCTGGGGAGTCGAGCTGTATCCCAGCATTACAAGCAGAAAGATTGGGGGTCTAGAAGCACTTTTGTTCCTGGCGAATACAGCCTCAAGGAGAATCCTCTGGTGGACATGAATAAGTTGCTTCTACCTCCTCTTCACATCAAGCTTGGTTTGATGAATAATTAAGTTAAGGCGTTGCACAAAAATGGTGCTGCCTTCCAACACTTGTATACGGTGTTCTCAGGTCTTAGTGCTGCTAAGCTCAAAGAGGGCATCTTTGTCGGACCTCAGTTCCGAGAAGTGCTGAAGGATACTGATTTTGCGGAGCTTCTTAACTTAAAGGAACTGAGAGCATGGGAAGCATTCAAGTCAGTCTGTAGTGGATTCCTTGGTAACACACGCGTATTAGATTACCAAGCCTGTATTGAGAAGTTGCTAAAGTCTTACGAGGATATGGGGTGCCGAATGTCACTCAAGATTCATTTTCTCCATTCCCTCCTCAACTTCTTCCTGCTAAACCTTGGACCAGTGAGCGATGAGCATGGAGAAAGATTTTACCAAGACATTACAAAGATGGATCAAGGCAAATGGAACCCCGGCATGATGGGAGACTTCTGCTGGATGCTCTTGCGTGACATCCCGGAGGCAAAATACACCAGATCTTCTAAGAAAACACACTTTTGACTGTCTGTGGTCCTATGAATTGTGTAATTGTGTCATCCAAGTATATTGATTCAATCAGTGTTCTTTATCTATCCTGTTTTATCTGTAATAAGCTGCTGTAACTCTTGAAATATGCACATATATTCTCTGATTATACTAAAATGAGACTATTTAAAAGCTAGAAAACTAGAGGTGATAGAGCAAAACTATTTATAAATTTGAATTCAGAACACCCAAATTAACAAAAAACACCTATCCCTACTCTTGCCTCAGACCAAAAATCTATTTTTGTAAACCAGTGTAATTATTTTAAAAATTCTTAAGCACGGTTAACCTTACAAGTGCCTCGATAAGATGATTTTAAGAGGAACTGAAAGACTGGTAGTCGATATTTACACTTGGATTAGGTTATCATAGAAGTGTAGAGTATATATTTACTCAACTTTTCCGTCACGAGGAGGATGTAATATAAGGTCAATTTCTAAGGGGAGCATAGCTGGTTTGGATTCGATGTTTTCCTTCCAGACTGGTTGCTTAGGCAAGCTAAAAGACCAAACCTGCCCTATATTTTACCCATAGGGAGAACGGGAGAACAGATTCATGCATTTTATAAGGTCATTTACCCAAAGTGAAATGCAAACAACCTCGTCAAGGATTTGAACGTGAGTCACCGATTGTATTTTCTACGACGTCAACCTTTACGCTAGGCGCTCCATTTTCTGTTTTATAAGAATATGTTAATGCTTCTTATGTTCTGGCATGTAAAAGATGCCGATGATGTATTTACCCAAAGTCTCCGTCTGGATCAGGATGTGGCATAAAGTCAATTTTTAAGCGGAATTCAAAGTTCAAATTATTCTGTGGTAGTTGCCTTATTGAGGCTGAAGAACCCAATCTATTTACTCATAGCTTGGGAGAGTAGAGATAGGTGTTTGCTTTTCTTAAGGGAAACCCAAAAAAAACGACGTCCAGGATTTGAACTCTGGTCACCGATTCCATTTCCGACGACGATAACCATTACACTAAGTACGCTCCTCCTGGAAGTGTAGCGTAGTTGTAGGGTTAAATGAAAATGGAAAATAGAATCGGAGAACAGAGTTCAATTTTTGACTGAGGAAATTTTTTAATTTCCCTCAAATACTCTGACAGCCCAGTATCAGTGACTGCTTCTTTCTGATGCTTGTACTATATAACACAGTATGACTTTGAAGAGATGGATTGGACAATGCAATTAAACACCTGTAAACCCTATAATTGTTGCGACACCTAGATTATAGAATTTCTATCACTCAAGAAAATCTATGACAGCTGGAGCCCAACTGTATTTCTGTACATATCAAATCCCCCCAAAAGTAGAGTACTACTCTCCTATTTGCGCAGGTTCCTCTAAGCACTTGTTGCCAGTCTTTGATTGGATACCGAATCGATTTTGAGGAACTCTGGTCACCTCTTCAAAGATTTTATCATCGGCCTAATGTCAGTTTACTTCTATATAAGGCGTTCAAATGAGCTCAACACCTCTGTGCCACCAGTCCGGGAATTACCAGTGGAAACTCGATTCTCCAAGACATACGATTCCCATATATAATTTCTTGATATACCTCATTCTCTATTCAAGTTCGAATCAGAAGGTTCGCTTGGTTGATTGATGTTCTAAGTTTAGTTTGGCTTCTTTGCTTAATGGCATATAAACCTTCGTGGGTCATCCTTTCTGTAGGTCTCTTAATCCTCTACATAAGATACAATCAGTGTATTGTAAGGTTCACCGATAGAACAGTTAAACGGCTTTATTTTCAAGAGAAGTTGAACTATAAAAGAACGAATCCTTGAAGGATATGGCGTCGAGCCCAAAGCAGAGTCAGAGGAGGTAGTTACCCTAGCATAATGGTTAATGCGCTGGACTGCGACTTTATAGTAAGTGAGTTTTAGCTCCATTTGCGCTATTGCGGTTACTTTCAGACTAATACCATTGGGTAAAGGTATAAACTCCCTTACGCTCCCCAGCTATGAGTAAAATCGTACCCCTACTACTTTTCTACAAGAATGGCTTTGACATTAAATAACCCACGAAGATTGATGGGCGATCAAACAAAGAGACCAAACCGAACCAAAGCCTGAATCACTATCTGTATTTATGCATTTCACATTTCCAGTCGATCTCAACTCTCTCATCATTCTTCCTATTCTTTTAACATATCTCAACATCGTATCATCATAATCCTCTGTTGAATATTCTCCAGTTTAAACTTGCTTGCGGTGAATCTTAGTCAAAGCGGAAGTCGAAAAGAAGAAAGCATTGTCCTGAGAAATGTTGTGAAGCATCCAGTATTTACCTTGATAATCTAATAATTCAGAATGTTATCTGATGTAAGCAGTAACCTGCATTATACCTGTAATACCTCTGGAGTATTTAAACCATATGTTTATTAAGTGTATTTACATTCATGGCATTACAGGTTAAAGTCCAACAAAGTAATTCAACAAAAATTATAAAAATAGTGTTTTTTTATCAATGAATTATCCTCTTCAGAGTGTTAAGCACCGATCGAATAAAGTCGAATCCACTTGGGAATATATTTACCGAATGGTAACGTCAGCCGCCAAAAATGCCAACTAAGCAATAAAATTGCAAGATCGTATTACTATGAAATCTTCGTAGCTTCAATTACAAAATATAAAAATACCTTGGTCTGAATCTTCATTTCAAAACTTAAATCATAAAGATTATGTTTCCAGACGATGTATTCTGGATTTCCCACTTTTTTCTCCCATAGAGGAAATTTGACTCAGCAAATTTGTTGTTTTAAGGTGAACCGCCCACCGAAAAAAAAAAAAAAAAAAAAAAAAGAAAAAAAAAAACGAAAAAAAACAACAACAACAAAAAACGAAAAAACCCAAACAAAACAAACAAACAATAACAACAGCAGCAACAACAACAACAACAACAAAAACGCATAGAATCAAATGTCGATTATTTTCTACTTCAAATCACAGCAAAGAGGTTTTTCCTCTTTTGTTTTGTCTCCATTGTAGGTTTTTGACATTGTTATTTATAAACAGTTCTATCACTCATAAATCTGTAGTCTATTTTCCTTTATCTATTCAGCAGTTTAAATGAATTTATGAATTATGATAATTCGATTATGTCAACGATATATGAAGATATGGAAAAAATCCATCTTTTCGAAAGTAAAAAACAAAACAAATAAAAACAATTCAAATCAAAGACTCGAGCATGAAATAAAAAAGAACACTTGCATTTTTAATATATATATATATATATATATATATATATATATATATATATATATATATATAAATTATAAATATATATATATATATATATATATATATATATATATATATATATATATATAAATTATTGTTCGTGACATTAATCGACGGGGACCCAAAGGCTCCCTTTTCAATAGCTACTACAGCGTGGTGTAGGGGGGGTGCTACGCCATTCCCTGGATCGCTTCACTTTACCCTTGATCCTTACCTTACAATGCTGAGTGCTAAGCAAGGCGGCATCGAGTACCATTTTTTTAGTCTTTGGTATGACGTGACCTGGGATATATATATATATATATATATATATATATATATATATCAGCAACCAGAATTCAAATCCTGCTTGTGTCTATTTGCGTTGCACTTTACGCCAATCAATGCCCTTGGAAAAGACATAAACCAACTCTACAACCTCAAACTATGGATAAATAGATGGACAGACTAGGTTATTTTGTTTTGATAAGGCAACTATACTAGGAGAAGGAAAAATTCTGAATTTAAATCACCTATAGTCTTCTTAAAAATTGACCTGGTGTCACATCCTGCAGTGGCGTGTGCGCACGCACACACACACACACACACACACACACACACACACACACACACACACACACACACACACACACACATATATATATATATATATTTGGGAAATTTGATATCAGAATTATTTCCTATGCAATAGAATTTGTGCATTCCAAAAAAACTAGACATAGTAGGACACATTGTGAGATAGAACTAAACTAAGCTTCGTCAATCACAACTCGGGTAGATCTGTGATTACGTAAAATGACATAGAGTCTTTTAAAGAATTTTGATCTGAAAATCTTACTGTAAAATGTTCAAGTAATATGATCTGCATTCACTACAGAATAAACTGCATTCAAAAAGAGAAAGAAAAGAAAAAGAAAAAAAATTGACGTAAGTATAAGTATTCCTCGTGTAAAATAAATGCTTTGTTTTTCAGCATTAGGGAATATGCCGCGATATTTATTCTGCCAAAAATGTTGTTTGATACAGCCGATAAAAAGAAAAAAAAATGTAAAAAGAAACTTGAATCGCCGATAAAATATTTCTGTACCCGATTTCGAATCACATTACAAACAATAGTCATGAAAATGTTGTGGTGTAATGGTTAAAGCGATGGACTGCGGAATCGTAGTACGCGAGTTCGTACTCCAGTCGCGCTATTACATTCACTTTCGGGCAAATACCCTTGGGAAAGGTATGAACCCCCTTATCCTCCCAGCTATGGGTTAAATAGTACCACTACTGTTCTTCTAGGAGAAGAACTAAAAAAATTGGCATTAAATAACCAAAAAACAGTTGATATGCCATTAAACAAAGAAACCAAACCTAAAAATATTTTAACATTCATTTATTTGTGTTAGAAAAGCGTTTTTTTGGACAATGAAAAGTTTTTCATGTGTACCTTTGTGTGTGTGTGTATGTGCAAACATTCGTTTGTCTGCGTGTGTGTCTGTCTTTTTTCTGACCACTATAACGTCGTTTTCCAGTGTATATTTAAACCGATTGGGGAATTTCTTTCAACCGAACTCTCTCTCTCTCCCTCTTTCTCTCTTGTCGCTTTCTCTTTTTCTCTCTCACAAATTTTTGTATTATATTCAACGTTCTTCTATCAGTTTTGACACCTCACCCATTCACGCCAGAAGAACGTCTGAGGTCGTGCAGCCCCTTGAAAGCTTTTCTCGTTCTTGACTTCTCTTTGCTACAGGGATCATTCTTAAAAACGCTAAGTGGTGCGGTCGGGAAATGCACAAGTCCTTAAACGCCAGAAAAAAAAAAAAAAGGAAACCCTAAACAATAGAAACATTTTTTTCTTTTTTCTTCAGCTTCTTGAATCGAAGTCCAGTGGCAATAGGGGACATGTGACAGAATAAACTACTTTTAGATGGCGGTCAATATTTTGAGCCATGGAAAGAGGCAGAGAGACAATATTTTTACTTTTATCTTCGCTTGAAATATTGTCAACTATTAATTTAACTTGTATTTTAGTTGGTTGGTTGTTTTGTTTTACGGCATATCAACCCTTTTCGGTTACTTCGAATTAAATATCAAACAAGTCAGTTTAGTATTAGTATTAGTATCGTTTTTGCTTACACACGGTTAAATATCAAAACACTTCTTGCATAAGTATATAGTTTCAATGACAAAAACAATCCTACTTTAAGCTATTCAGTTTAGCAAAAGCTCAGAAAGTTCAATTTCAAACAGTTCAGTTTAGCAAAAGTACACAGTTTAGTTCTATTTGACCCATAGATAGGAAACTATCAGGGGCTACTACTCCGGGCCAGAGTGGACCTGGGAGCGATGGCAATGAAGGGGTATTCCGCATTCCCCAAAACTCCAGTATTACTGGAACTTCACCATCAAATTATTTAGTATCATACCCTGGGCACTCGTTAAGGGAGTCTTACCCCTATGCAAAGAAGCAGATGGTGTATTCTACAGCCTCAGCCGACAGGGCAAAAGTTGTATTCCCTTTCATCTTGATTTTTTGTTGTTTCAATTTTGTTTTTTGTTGTTTTAGATTT
>OY757916.1:79372172-79397172 GCA_963585895.1 Sepioteuthis lessoniana | reverse complement strand
AGTCTAGAATGTGAAAACAACTTTTCTGCAAAAATTGGTTTTGATGAATGTGGTGAAGAAGCACAGTAAGATTTGAAAATACATAATTAAAAATTGTACTAATAAAGTGTCACTGGGAATCTTTTATAATTTAAAACAAATATTGATTGCCAAAACGGCATATTTATATATTGCATTAAGTCTCACTTGTTTAAATTGAGCACGCACAAGCAGACACGTATGTGCATGTATTTAATGAATGATGACATCTTTTTACAGCAGTTAATCCGAACCACTTGATAATAAAAGATTAAATCAATAATTTTATATTTTCCTCTCGTGAAATTTATTCTCTAAAGCTCTTTGATTTTTATCAGCACATATCTTACAGATAACTGTACATGTCTCCTGAAAGTATCTGTAATAACTACATTTTGTCTCTACAATCAAACGAAGAATCTAAATTCCATGGAACACGTTTTTAATGAGAAAAAAAAAACTCTAACATATTGTATTGATTGAGAGAAATTTTGGCATATTAGTTACTTTCATATTTCCCACGCAGTTTAAAACTGCAGCAGTACTATGATTATAATTGTGGAATCTTTTCAAAGCTTTATCTTCGTCTTCCATTAACACTAATTTGTTTACCATAGTTATTTCAATAAATTCATCAATAGATCTGCGGGTAGGTAGGAAATTTATAAAAATTGAATCAATGCGTTTTGTTGGAGCGTCGAAAAGCAATTACGTACTAGCAGGATAATGTATGTTTTAAGGGGTTGGCTTTTTTGTTTAATGGCATATCGACCTTTGTGAGTTATTTGATGCCAATCCTCGTAGAACAGTCGTAGCTCTATTTTGCTCATAGCAGGGGAAAAAGAGGATTCATACCTTTCCCCAATGTATTAACCCAAAAGCGGACGTAATAGCACGACTGGTGTTCGAACTCGCTTACATTCCAGCGCATTAGTCTCTACACCTCCTTGTATTTATGGGCATTCATTAGCTTTCCCACTACACCTCCCTTATATTTATGGGTATTTATTCGCTTTCCCATTTTGGTAGAATATGGCGATGTGAGACATCATTTTCTATTGTACAATGAGTCAAAAAATAATTGTCTTGATCTTTTGGCTTTGATTTATGTATAATATAGACATCTAAGAATAGTGGTTTTTGATTTTTGGAATGGTACTGACGAGGAAAAAGGTCTCCTAGAACTATTCATATATTAATTCAAATTGATTTTAACTTGGAATAAAGGATCGGCAACGAGTTGATATACCCACGCAAGTGAACTTCCCTTACACACGCATACTAATACTGCATTTGACTTAAATACCATTTTATTATTGCTTGTTGCATTTACACTTACACTTAAAGTCAACTTCCATAGTCGATTCTTTAATTTTATCCACTGAACATAATTTTTGTTTTCTATTTTGAAAAATAACGGTGTCACCTTTGTTTTGGGTCTGCGAATATATATATATATATATATATATATATATATATATATAACTAGATTTTTTAATTTAATTGTCCATAATAGTTTTTTCATGGTTAAATTATTAATTCAAAGGAACAATTTAAGTAAATACGTTGAGCTTAAAGCATCTTTTATGGCCTATCAAATAAAATATTATTAGTATTTACTCCTTGAGAGTTTTTCATACCAGTTTTAGCTGGAGTTTAAGTAACAGCAAGTCTCCTCAAGCCTCCAGGACTCTTCTCAGTATTCTCAATAGTAGTTTGGATAGTCTCCACTCATCATCATTTCCATGTTCCCCAGTCCCTTTAATAATCCTTCGGTGTCTGTATCAAGATAACCAATTACAATTGGTATAAACGTTTTTTAAATGTTTCACAGTTTTTTCAATTCTCTTGCAAGGACAAGGTGTGTGTCCTTTTCATTTTTTTTGTTCAAAGGAAAGTCCACAATTTTGAAAGTTATCTTTTTTGTTGATTATTATATAAGGTCTGGTCGATGGGCCGAGATTAGGTGATTCGTTTGTATGTCAAAATCCCATCGGATTTTGTGTGTCTTATTCTTCATGACAGATGCTGGATTGTGCATATACCATTTGTTCGTATGGTGAAATTTAAATTTCTTGCACATCTCCCAGTGGATCACCTTGCCATTCAGTTGTGTCGAGTCTTATACTCTTTTTGTGCTGATTTGCTGCATTCGCTAATTATGAGATTGATCGTTTCATTGTCATTATTATTATTATTATTATTATTATTATTATTATTGCCCCTTTTTTTAAAAAATAACAAAAACAAAAGAAGATTTTAAAATTGAAGAGTATACACACACACACACACACATATATATATATATATATATATATATATATATATATATATATATATTGGTAACCATATCTTTTTTGCGATCATTAGAGCCTTATTTAGATAAAACATTATTAATGCCTAATTAAATAAAATATTTTTCAAGAACCAGGAAAACTTGCGTATCCATGAAGAAATTTAGAAAACAACGACGTATTGAATATAAGATACCCATAATAAAACCTGCGTAATATTGTTAACCACGTGATATTGAAATAAGTCTTTGCTGCAACAACCTTACATTCACTTTTTTATTCCTTAGCTGTATAAGCACGAAACAGAATTCTAATTGTAGAAGTTTACTTGCTTGAATGCACGTGATACTTGAAATAATATATTGGAACTTAAGAATAGACACTTTATCTAAGATGAAATATTTATAGACCGTGAATAAAATGAATGTATTATCATAAGCTGTTATCTATTTAACAATATATCCATTCAGCAGACCATGACTTCCCCAGAGATTCAACATTCTTTGATAACTACAAAAATGAATCGTACAAAATCCCTGTGATAAAAAAGACGAAATATTAACCAACACAAGGTTTTCAAAGCACCATTCGAATGACTTTAACAGCAAAGTATACAACTAAAAAAACACGATTTTGTGGAGTTGTTGACAGGTTTTTGTGCCACATTTATTTATTCATTTAAATATCTCTTTAGATGAATGTTTATTTTTTTTTTTGGATTGTATTTAGACATCATTACTTCTGAAGGAGTGTCATGTCTGTGTGTAACTTGATTCCAGTACATATGCATTATATATATATATATATATATATATATATATATATATATATATATATATATATATATATATATATACGAGTATCGTTAAATAAGTTTCCTGACTTTTTTCGTATGGGCACTTTTATTGATAGTACACACATGAAACTCTAGTCCTCTTCGAAGTAATCTCTTCCGGCTGCAATGAACAGTTCCAACAACTTCTGGAAGGCCCCATCGAAGTCCTCTTGTGTGAGCGTGTCAATGACCTTCGTCACAGCCTCTTTCATCTCCTCAACTGTCTCATAACGACAGCCTCTCAGCTTATGGAATAACCAAAAGTCATAGGGAGCAAGGTCTGGACTATAGGGAGGCTGAGGAATTGTCTTGATGCCCATCTTGTTCAAATAGTCAGTGACAAGGATGGAGTTGTGGACTGGTGCATTGTCCTGGTAGAAATGCCACTGACCCGATTTGAAGAGTGCTGGCCTCTTCCCTAGGAATATCTTGCTGAACTCCCTTAAAACCTCAATATAGTAACCCTAATCCTAACCCTTTAACTAATCAACCGTGGTGAATTGACTTCCTTACTCCTCCCACACCTCTCATCATCCCTTACAGACTCCCTGCCTTCCTCGAATCTCTTATGCCATTCAAAAACTGATGCTCGATTCATGCAAGATGGCCGAAAAGCAGTCTGAAGCATTCCATACGTTTCTGTGGCTTTTTTTCCAAGTTTAAAACAGAATATTATTGCATATCGTTCTTCTAAAGTGTCAGATTGCATTTTTGAAATTCACCAGCTGTGACAATCAGGCTTTAGTAGGGCGCATTCCAATTCCTGCTGTAACTGTTGATTTGAACGTGAAATCATAAAAAAATGGTCAGTCATCTCATAAGATGTATAGCAATAAGATCGTGAACTTTCAAGAGTCTACGACAATTTTAAATGACTGTACAAAAAAAAAAAAAACTGGAAACTTATTGAATCCATCACGTATATCCACTGGACACGCTTATCGGCTCAGATATTCATGTGTTAATTAGATAATTTTTAAACATAAATGGACAAAATATAATGTTGCGCCGTGAACAATTTTTAACCCCATCATTTTTGTTAGAATAGTAAAAGAACTATGACTTCAACACTGAAATATTATTCTAATATTTAATATTTACGAAATGCGTTCAAAAAGTATCGAGATTGAAGTTGTATTTACCAAGACCGAAATGAACAATAAATGAATCCTTAATTTTCTTAAAATTCCAGGTGTGTTCAAAAAGTATCGAAATTGAAGCTGCATTTAATAAGACAGAAATGAACAATGAATGAAACGTTAGTCTTCTTTAAAAGAGTGCTTTTTTTCATTCAATATGCTTATTACAGAGTGATTTCTAATGGTTAAAGCAGCTCTGGCACTCCTTATTTGATATGGTGGAAACCTTGGCTGTCAATTTCTTTCAATATATTTCATAATCTCAAAAGTAATCCTTGAGGTGAATTTTCCGTTTCGGAAACAAGTAAATTTCTCATATACCTAAATCCGTGGAGTATGGAAGATGATACACTTGTATAATCCTGTGTATTGTCATAACCATTTCTTCTAGAAAATGTCAAGACTGAATTTCTTTTTTTCCCGAATTGTCATTAACTAAATAAGGCTTAATCTGAAAATCTAGTCATTATCACTCTATGACATAAGTTGTTTAGCTATGATCATGTCTCCACTTAAATTTTAAATTGTAGAATTAAAAGATAAAGCTTCAGTTTCGATAATTTTAAAAGTTCATTCTTTTTATCTCATATACGCATGTATCAATTACTTTCCATCCATATTGTGAAATACTGTTTATTTTATGTTCACACAAATCAAGAAAATATGATTTCAAGAAAATATGATTTCAAGAAAATGTGTATTTTAACCTTCTATTAAAAAAAAAAACTGTTTTACATGACATCCCTTTGTATGTGAAATAAAAATAATCAGAATACTTATGATTTTAATTTATTTCGTTCACAAAAAAATTCTAAAATAAAAACAAACAAACTAATAACGGATTATAAATTAAAATCAAATTTCATAGCACATACAATGCATTTTGCATAAAAGTATTTTATTCAAACTGACCCCTTTGTCTCTTTCATCGGTCACTAAGCTCGATATCGAGCTATATCTTATTAACAGACTTTATGTCATAATTAATTGCAAATAAGTTTAAGTGTTATATAATTGACATTTACTATTTATCTACTTTTACAAATTATAATGATCTGATTAAGCGCAAACAAAACCCATATGATTTTATTATGCTGCGAATTGGCTTGGAATTTGCTTTGATAAAAATAAGATTTTTGTTAATTATTATGATTTAAATAGTTTTTCCCCCATCATTCTGTTTAATATCTGTCTAAGAAATATCAAGATTATAAATTAAAGCATAAACTTTAAATAAACACCCAAATTTTGCTACATCTCCTTCTAATCTAGAAAAAAGAATTGTAACCTATTTTCTACAAAGGATCAAACAGAAAGAAATTCTTTAAAAGATTTTAAGTCATTGTCTTGTTCTTTGCTTGGATGTCAGATTTGGATTCTAACCAAAATGTTGAGCACTAATTGAAGTAAACAAGATAACCTAATATTTACGGACTAAGCTTTCAGCAATATAGAAAAATATCGATCTAAATCATCAGAAAAGAAAAACGTGATCAAAGAAATACTGAGATCAGTACAATCATTTTCACGTATTCATTATTGAAATAATTAAAATTACAAAAAATAAATTAGATTTGCTAAAAATCACTCCATACAACCGTTTCTTTTATATTAATTTTGTCTAATCTTTTGTATTTTAGCAGCTTTTTTTTATTGTAAATCTCTCGAGTTGTCAGTCTTCGACAAAGAGGCAACTGCATTGATCGGAAATAAAGCACAAGCTCTCAGTTAAATTCGTACCCACTTTTCTTTGATATAACATGTAAATACGTTATTCTTCCCAAAACATTTTTATAGATTGATAACCCGAGTGATTTGCGATAGAAAAAACAAAAAAATTAAGATGAAAAGAATTACTGATATAAACAAATAGATTAATTGACATTGTTTTTTCTAAAATTAAAAACTAGATAAAACACGCCTGTTTCTCAGATTGTTAGTTTGAAGTAAATGCAGTAGGTGTGTTGGTCCTTTTTAATTCAATCAGAGACGATTATCGATCTCTGTTTTAAATTCGTTCGTTGTCATCGGCATCTAAGTTTTATCCAAATTTGCGTTGGCGTAATTCTTAATGTTATAAAAAACCTAAAAAGACTCTTTTAAAAACACTCTTTTCACATACAAACAACCTCTGATGATGGCTTATGCAAGGTGTGAAAACGTTTTGGACAATTTTGGTATATTCATCTACCGATTCCAATCTAAAACCAAGACGCATATAAGGAAACTTGTAATGATCTTAAAATTATATAGACAAAATGATTCTTTATCATTTAATCAAACATGCTTAAATGAAAGACAGCTGCCCCCTCCCCATATATATATATATATATATATATATATATATATATATATATATATATATATATAAGTGTACGTGTGTGGATGTGTGCATGGGTGTATAGGTGTTTCCCTCCTGAACTTTACGTCAGAAAATAAACTGATCGAAAGATGTTCCGTTTAATTTTAGATATCATTCAAAACAATTATACACAATTGCAAACATATCAGACAGCCAAGCTTACACATGTTTCTAAGTATTGATTCTTTACAGGATGCTAATTACTACATAGTATATGGTTTCACATTTGAAACGGCCATTTAAAGTTTGCTACATTTTAGTTCGAAGCTACATTTGTTTCGAACGTCGATAGATGTAATGAAAGAAAATATTTACGCTGGCTAAAGGCGAGAAGCAGAAGATACCTCGCACGAACGATTACGGATGCAGATTACGCAGATGACATCGCGCTTCTGGCAAATACACCCTCACTGGCCCAATACCAGCTGCATAGTGCGGAATGGGCAGCAGGTGGCATAGGCCTCCATGTCAAGGCAGACAAAATAGAGTTCAAGAGCTTTAATCAAAGAGGCGACATCTCCACATTAAATGGTAGATCTCTGAAACTTGTGGACAAGATCACCTATCTCGGAAGCAGAGTCTTATCGAACGAAAATGATTTCAACACACGACTAGTAAAGGCTTGGACAGCTATCGATAGACTATCGGCCATATGGAAGTCAGACCTATTAGATAAAATAAAGCGTAGTTTTTTTCCAAGCAGCAGTCGTGTCATTTCTGCTCTATGGATGCACCACATGGACGCTAAGCGTATGGAGAGAAGGCTTGACGGCAATTGCACCAGAATTCAAGAAGCTGTATTGAACAAGTTCTAGAGGCAGCATTCCCTAAAGCAGCGGCTGTACGGACATTTACCACCAATCTCAAAAATCATCCAAATTAGACGAGCAAGACATGCAGAACACTGCTGGGGAAGTAAGGACGAGCTCATAAGTGATGTACTCCTCACACGGACAAGCAAGGGTAGGGCGACCAGTCAGAGCCTATCTACAGCAGCTCTGTACTAATACAGGATGTAGCACGGAAGACCTACCGAGAGCAATGGACGATAGGGACGAGTGACTGGAGAGGGTCAGGGAAATCCGTGCTAGTGGCACGCCATGATGATGATGATGATATTTTAGTGAAGGTTTATTCGGAAGACATGTTTATTGGCATAATTGGCTGTATGACTTACACATATATGAATGAATCAATACAATCATGCTCAACAGATAGATAGATAGATATCATCATCATCATCATCATCTCGCGCTGGTAGCACGGATATCCCTGACCCTCTCTCGCCACTCCTCCCTATCGTTCATCGCCCAAGGTAGGTCTCCAGGACAACATCCCGTATCCTCACATAGCTGCTGAATGTATGTTCGTGCTGGTCGTCCTGCTTTTGCACGGCCATGTGTGGGGGTCCATAAGAGTACATATCTTATGAATTCGTCCCTGCTTCTCCAGCAGTGTCCTACATGTCTGGTTCGTCTAACTTGAATAGTTTTCGTGATAGGGGGCATGTGGCCGTACAGTTGGTGTCTTTTGGGGTGTTGCCGCCAGGACTTGTTTAATATTGCACGTAGCATTCTTGTGTAATTGCCGTCTAGCTTCTTCTCCAGCCGTTTTGTTAGCGTCCATGTAGTGCAGCCATATAGCAGTATCGATGTGACCGCTGCCTGGAAGAAACTGCGTTTCATTTTATCGGTTAGGTCTGATTTCCATATAATCGATAGCCTATTGATAGCTGTCCATGCTTTCGCTAACCTCGTTTCGATGTCCTTTTCGGTTGATTCGACGCTGCTTCCTAGGTAAGTGAATTTGTCTACTAGTTTAAGAGGGGTTCCTTCTAGAGTGGAGATGTCCCCCGTTTGATTATAGCACATATATTCCGTTTTGTGTGCATTAACATAGAGGCCTATACTTACTGCTGCTCGTTCCAAACTATGCAGTAGTGTTTCGGCTTGGTCAGGTGTATTTGCCAGTATCGCTATGTCATCGTCGTAGTCGGCGTCGGTAATTGTTGAGGCGGGGTACCTTCTGCTTCTTTTCTTCGTCAGCTCGAAGCCATTCTCTCTGATTTTGTCAATCGATGTTCTAAGTTCGTAGTCTAGACAAATGATAAAGAGGTACGGAGCCATCGTGTCCCCTTGTAGTACTCCTGTTACAATGTCGAAGTATTCTGTGTCTCCATCTGGTGATCGTACTTTTACTTTAGTGTTTCTATAGAGAATCGTTATTGCCGCTACGGTTTCTTTAGGTATGCCGTACGCTAGTAGGATTTGTTCCATCTTTCCTCTGTGAATGGAATCGAAAGCCTTGGTAAAGTCAACAAATATTAATGTCGCCTGTAGGTTTTTTGCCCGTACACCTTCAAGGATTCTACGGATGGTTAATATTTGTGAGGTCGTGGATCTATTTCTTCGGAAGCCATTTTGGTTTTTCCTAAGTATGTTGTCGATTTTGGGTTCTATGCGGTTTCGTAGTAGGGCATTGTATATTTTGGCTGCTATGGATGTAAGTGTTATGCCTCGGTAGTTTTTGGCTAATCCGAGGTCCCCCTTTTTAGTGAAGGGGAGTATGCATCCCTTCATCCATCTATGTATCGGATTTTGATTGTATACTGCGTTGCAGTGTCGGAGCAGTATGTCGTCGAATTGTCTGGTCTTCCATACTTCCGGGGGAATTTCGTCCAGCCCTGCAGCTTTCCTATTTTTAATTTTTCTGAGAACCGAGTCGAGTTCTTCTTGTGTGAACGGTCCTAGTTTAATGTCTAATTGTTTGCTAATTATTCTGGTGATTGGTTCATGTGTTATTTTCGGTGGCTTTCCTAGTAAGTTTTCGAAGTGCTGTTTCCACAGTTTTATTCTTTCTTGTTGGTTTGCTGCTTTCAGTTTTGCTTTGGCTGTGTTCTTTCTTCTACTCACTTCGTTTATTGTTTGCCAGACTATCCTAGATTGTCTATCTTCCACCGAGTCTCTAATCTTATCTATCTGATTTTGAATGTATTTAGTCTGTTCCTTTATATATATGCCTGCTAGTTGATATTGTGCCGTTTTTAGTTTTAAGGCATTTGTGTTTGTTGGGTTTTTTCGATAGTTTTTGGAGGCTGTTTTCACTAGTGCACGTTTTTCTCTCACCGCTAAAGTTTCCCATGGGACTCTATATTTAGTTTTGAGTTTTGTTGGAATGCATTTCGCTGCAGCCTTGACGAAATTTTCATAAAAGTGCAAAACTTCATTTTATTCTCGTCGATAACAGAAAAATGAAGAATTGTTAATGAATGTAAAATAAAACAAAGCCATGTCTTTATTGAAATGAGAGGCCATACAATAATACCATTATTCTATTTTACTCTCAATGGATATCAATTTATACTACATGGAAAAATGTTAGATTTTCCAATGAATCTAGGATTTAGTTACTTCAGGCATGACTGATACCCCTTTTATCAAATTCTGATGTCACTTGATTGCTGAGATTATTGAGCATTTTTCACCTGTTCTATCTGTTGGTTTGGTTTGGTTTGGTTTCTTTGTTTAATGGCATATCAGCTCTTTTTAGGTTATTTAACGCCAAAGTCATTCTCCTAGAAGAACAGTAGTGGTACTATTTAACCCATAGCTGGCAGGATAAGGGGGTTCATACCTTTCCCAAGGGTATTTGCCCGAAAGTGAACGTAATAGCGCGACTGGAGTACGAACTCGCGTATTACGATTCCATAGTCCATCGCTTTAACCATTACACCACGAGGACACCCCTTCTATCTGTTGGTGTTTGAAATTTTTTTAAAGGCCAGGATTTTGAATGTTGCTTTTCCAAACTAGAAGAATTTGCTCAGTGAGAAGTTTTTGCTACACATTTTTACTCACTAAACTTAGGTTGAATTAATCTTATCTCAGTCACTAGAATAGTTATTTTCTAAGATTAGCTTAGATGCAGCACATGGCCGATGAGAATCGAACGCACTAACAATGGTCGCATAATCCAGATAGCTAACCATTTCACCTAACGATGCGCCTTCTTTATATCACTATAACTCACGAATAACATTTAATATCAACCTGATAGTATTAATATGAACCAATCAACTTTAAATTTATTCATATGATGTAATGGTTAGTGAGCTAAGCTAGAGGATCGTTATTGATTTTCTAATTGCATTCTCTTTACTTCCCTATAATTCTGACCAATAATTTCAGACTAATGCTACAATTGAGTTATATATATTAAATAGCAAATTAAGACTGGTCTGTTATAAGAAAAATAAAATGTGAATTTGAGTTTTGAGGTTTTTGTTAGTTCTACTTGTGACTAAAAATTTGAAATATCATTTTAACTCTAAAGAATCTTTGAAAGAATTTTATAAACGGTCTACTTTCAACAGCAGTGGAAATAGTTGGAAATGAAGGTTACAATCACACTCACTGAAAAATAGGAATGATTTTGCAAAATGAAAAGAGGAATTAAAGATCTGAGGAAGAATTGTGACAATTCAGAACACGACACTTGACAATGAGTGTGCTTGAGATCTGAGGTGGTCTGCAAAACATCAGACAAGAAGAGAAGAAATAAAAAAAAAACAGAAATAGTAAAAAATTTTCACGAAAAAATAAGAACCTTGTGGTGGACAGAGAGAGAGAGAGAGAGAGAGAGAGAGAGAGAGGGGAAAAGAGTGATGATTAGAAATAAAAACGAGAAATACATGAACATTAAACATAGAGGAAGAATTGTATATGAAAGATTATAATAAAAGCTTGGATTTAAAAAGATAATCGTGAAGAAGAGGCGAGCAACAGGAATTAATCATTTCGCTAAAACCTATCACATGAAAATAATGTTTTTGAAAATAAAACCCTCGTAATATCTAGAAGATGATGACGACGAATATGACAACCGCCACCACTACCATCACCACGACCACCACTAACAACTAATAATGAAAATAATAATAATACTCGCTAACAAGCCGCGGATTGTTCCCGGACGAACAAAAAGGATGCCACAAAGGATCCAGAGGCACAGCAGAATTACTCTGCATATATCAACACATTCTAAATGAGAGCAAGACAAGGCAGAAAAATCTAGCTATGGCCTGGATTGACTACAAAAAGGAATATGATATGATTCCACAAAGTTGGGTAATACACTGTCTCAAAATGTACAAAATATCACATGAAGTCATAAACTTCATCGAAAAGACCATGCAAACCTGGAGAGTGGAGCTGACAGCAGGAAGAACCTTTGCTGAAACAAAGATCCAAAGAGGGATTTTCCAAGGAGATGCACTATCACACTTACTATTCATAATAGCCATGATGCCACTGAACCACATACTCAGAAAATGCATAGCCGGATACAAACTTAGCGGATCGCAAGAGAAGATCAATCACCTAATGTACATGGATGACATTAAACTATTTGCAAAAAATGAAAAAGAACTGGAAACTCTCATACACGGCGTTAGAATATAGTCAGGATATAGAAATGGAATTTGGCATAGAAAAATGTGCCGTGCTCGTCATGAAAAGTGGCAATCGACATATGACTGACGGAATGGAACTACCAAATCACGACAAAATTAGAACGCTTGGAGAAAATGAAACCTACAAATACTTGGGTATCTTGGAGGCTGACACCATCAAACAAGTGGAAATGAAAGACAAGATCCGAAAAGAATATCTCAGGAGAACTAGAAAACTACTCGAGACAAAACTCTCTTCATCAAAGGAATAAATACTTGGGCTGTGCCCCTAGTGAGATATTCCTCAAGTGGACCAGAGATGAACTTAAACAAATGGACCAAAGAACAAGAAAACTAATGACTATGCATAAGGTATTACATCCCAGAGACGACGTTGACAGACTTTATGTATCTAGAAAAGCGGGAGGAAGAGGACTTGCCAGCATCGAAGACAGCGTTGACGCATTGATACAATGGCTTGAAGACTTCATAGAAAAACACGAACGAGGACAAATTACAGCCATCAGAAACTATACGGATAACACGATAGACGATAGAATGACAACAGCTAGGAAACAAAATGGGAGAAAAAACAACTCTATGGCCGCTTTAAACGACTAATAAACAACATCTCACACCAGAAAACCTGGACCTGGCTAAGAAAAGGAAACCTTAGGAGAGAAACGGGATCTCTTCTAATAACAGCACAGGACAACGCCATAAAGACCAATCATATCAAAGTGACAGAGACGAAACGATAAATCACATTATAAGCGAATGTAGCGAATTAGCACAGCGGGTGTATAGGGCGAGACACGACTGGATCGGCAAGGTGATCCACTGGGAAATATGCAGGAAATTTTAATTTGACCATAATAACAAATGGTATAAGCACAACCCAGCACCTGTCCTAGAAAATGACACGCATAAACTCCAATGGGACTTTAACATACAAACGGATCATTAATCCCGACCAGAAGATCAGACCTAATAATAATCAACAAAAAAAAAAAAAAGAAGAGAATTTGCAAAATTGTCGACTTTGCTGTCCCGGCGGACCACAGAATAAATCTGAAGGAATGTGAAAAGAAGGATAAGTACCTCGACCTTGCTAGAGAATTGAAAAAGCTGTGGAACATGAAAGTAACGAATGTGCCAATTGTGATTGGTGCTTTAGGCACAATAACTAAAGGCCTGGAGGACTCGGAAGTTGGCGGACGGGTAGAGACAATTCAAATGACAGCATTGCTGAGAACGGTCAGCATCCTGAGATGAGTCCTGGAGACTTGAGGGGACTTGCTGTCACTCAAACTCCAGTGAAAAACCATCAGCTAACACTGATGTGAAAAACTCTAAAGGAGTAAATAATAATAAAACATATATTAATATTTATAACAGAAATAATATTCTAAAGTTTTTAATCGCTTATCTTTCCGATAATTTGAACAAGACGTTTATTCATGTCTTTGCAAAGATCAGGAATGTCACGTAAACATCGGAATATAATTCCGTATAGAGAGTAAGTATAGTAACACCTCGACTTTTCAGTTCATTCTGATTGTTTAGTTGATTATTGAATAAGTATGATAACACTTATATCAATGTTCAGTCCCTCAATTTTTTTTTTCATTTTCAGTGACATTACTAAAATTAAATCGTCAATGGGCGAAATAAGCCCCTATTAGAAAAATACTATTATACAACTAACTCGCTATCTGAAAATGCTGATGCATGGCGAGCATTGCCTTTTTTTCCGCCTTCAACTTTTTTTTTTTTGCACGATTTTTCTTTTTGGTATACATATAGCATCCACAAACAATGCTCAAGTCAGCAAAATATTTAAAGGATCCGGAAGTTTTTATGGACCCTTTCAGGTCAAACGTTTAATTAATAAATTTTCCTGCACGATAATTTCATGTGGAAATATACTTAAAAATGACTAAATATAAAACTCGATACATTTTGATCTATGGACACGATGAGTTCAAGCGTTTTATTAATTGAAATCATAAGAAACATTTTTTCTGAGGAGAACATTTTGTAGATCTAAGTTTCCATGTACTTATAATGTTTGTATCATGGCCAATTACTTTGGCATTGTGTCAGACAATTCACATCTGGACATTTGTCTTTTGCATGTATATTTTATACATCATTTTTTATACATCATCAAGCATACAAATTGAGAGATGGATCGACAGTATCTCGCCAAAATACATCAATGTTCTTTCAGTCAGTTTTGGAGGGGACTTATTTGCAAGAATCACAGAAGCACACACGCACACACGCACACACACACACACACACGCACACACACACACACACACACACACACACACACATATATATATATATATATATGTATGCGAGCATGTACACACATAATCACAAACATACATATATATGTGTGTATATATATATATATATATATATATATATATAAATAAATATATATATATATATATATATATATATATATATATGTATATATATTGAAATTATGAGAATAACTAATTCTTTAAGAAAATATAAGGAATGAAAAAGAGCTCAAATGTTGGTGAGTAGAGTAGTGTAAAAACTAAAGAAATTAAAATCCCCCCTTTTTGTTATAGTTTCATAACTATAAATTTCATGTATTAACTATGGAATTAAGAACACAATCATCCAGTGAAAGTGATGATTGCGTCTTTTATTGTACGATTCATACATGGAACTTATTCTTATTAAACTTGACCAAAAAGCTAATCTATACGACACATAATAGTTCAATTCATTTAGGATATTACAATATTTCACTCTTGCTCCAGACAATGACAACTGCAGTAATATATACACACACACACACATATATATATATATATATATATATATATATATATATATATATATATATGTGTGTGTGTGTGTGTGTGTGTGTGTGTGTGCTGTATTTGTATTTACAGTTCTGATATAGGTGTGTATTTACACGTATGTCTGCAGAGATTGGTTGGCAGAGACGCTTATATGTATTTACAAAAATCTCTCTTTAATCGGTAACATTTTAAAAAACATTCAAAGCCACACCGTAGAGAAAAATATCAAGTATACGAAAAATACAAAGACAGAAACGTTTTTTCTTTTTCTTTGAATCCATTTTTGTTCATTCTAAATTTATGACTGTACATTTTCTTGTTTTACTCAAAGATTGAATACGAAATGTTTTTGCGCTATGTTTTTCCTAAGATTTAAGCAAAAATACTAACAATGAAGCATTGCTTTCGTATTTTATTTGGACCAATATTTTTATGTAAAATAAACAAAGGTAGCTTCCATTACTATTTAAAGGCAGACAAAGTAGACACAATGTCGCGTACATTCGATTAGACTGTTTTTTTTATATATTGCAGCTGGGTAATGAAGACAATCAAAAAGTAATATATATATATATATATATATATATATATATATATATCAGTATTTGACTATTTTTGATTGTCATTTTCTTGTTATATATATATATATATATACTTGCGCGTATTTGTGTATGTATATCTATATACATCCATTAGGTGCGTGCAAAATTTTCCCAGCGCTCTTTTGCAAAAACTACAAAGTGACTTGACAGTTTAACACGAGTTTATTCGAAGAAAACTTTTGCCCAGTTAATTTGATAGCTGAAGTTACATCAATAAGATCGTAGCCCGAAATACAGGTAATCTTAGAACTTTATTTAGAATGTTCACTGCATAATCTACCGATGTTGAGAAATACTTACTGTGTAAAATAAATACTTTTTCGTCATTATAGCCTCAACTTCACGCAATCACGTGTTCATGCACTCGTATATATATATATATATATATATATATATATATATATATATATATATATATTAGGATAACGTAGAAATAGAGTCCACGGCGCTTGGTATAAGGCAGTTTCTCGTCCAACGCCGTTGACTCCATGTCTTTCTTATCCAAACTAAGATATACACAGGGAGTCTCCGAAGAGTAATGGCAAAAGTACTGGTCTGTGACGTCGTAGTTAGACGCACATGCTCTATAACCGATAATGAGCACGACTGTCAGATTCATTATCATTTTAATGTACACATTACCGGCCTAAAGTTAACAAATATTTAAATGATTTTACTTGAAAAAATTTGCGTGTACATTTACGAAAATTTCTCAAAATAACTTGGAACATATATGTATTTATTACATATGAATTTTAAAAAATCTTTTTTACAGTAAATTGATAGTGAACAAAAAAAAAACAAAAACAAAAAGTTAAGGAATGCTGTTGAATTATAGCAATTTAGTTCCTAATTTTGACTAATAGTCAATTGTCGTACATTGTTGGAACTATTTTTAAGCAAGATGAAGGCGAAAGTATGTAATTTTTTTAACTCGAGAAGAAAAAAGCTCATTTTAGCAAGTAATGAAGAAGGCAAATCGTATTCTGAAATTGCTGGCACAGTGAGAGGATCAAAAAGAGTTGTTTATCGTGTAATTAGTGGATTTAAGGCTGACTTGACAGTTGAACCAAAACCGAGAACTTGCAGGCCTCCAAAGACTACCAAACGGGAAGATCAGATGATTGTGAAAATGTCTTTAAAAAACCGTTTCGGTAAAGCAACGTCTATTTCTCGGGCATTTTGTGTGCAAACAGGAAAGCCAATCTCTAGAAAAACTGTTTCTCGAAGGTTGAATAAAGAAAAATTAGTGGCTCGGATACCATGTCGCAAACCTTTGATTTCAAAGAAAAATCAAAAGGTTTGTCTTGACTTCGCCACAGAGCATATCGTGTGGACAGAGGAACAATGGAATATGGTTCACTTTAGTGAGGAATCTAAATTTAACTTGTTCGGATCTGATAGTAAGAGGTTTGTAAGACGTAAAATGGGGAACACTTATCTCATCTATGCGTTAAGAAAACTGTGAAATTTGGAGGGGGTGTAATGGTATGGGGAATGACCTCTTCAGCGGGAGTAGGACCCATTGTTTGTTTTCACAGAAATATTAATGCCAGTGTTTATGAAGAACTTCTTCGCCAGTATGCTCTTCCTAATTTACGCAAAGGGACAGTTGAAACTTCAATATTTATACAAGACAAGGCGTCTTGCTACAAAGCTAAAATCGTGTTAAGTTTTCTTGAAGAGGAAGGAATAGCTGTCATGAAGTGGCCACCACAAAGCCCAGACATGAATCTTATAGAGAATGTTTAGAAAATCATAGGAGAGAAAGCTCAGGACAGAAATCTTCAAAATATTGATGATTTATGGGTTTATTTGAAAGAATTGGAAAGTATCACTACCACTTTTTGTAAGAAGTTAATTGGCTCATGTTGTCGAAGACGCAATGAGGCAATCCAATACAAAGGAAAATTCACTAAATATTGAATTTTCCTTTAGTTTATATATTGATCTAACAAGGATTTATGATGTGTTTCTTAACTTTTGACCAGGGGAAAATGTATATTTCTGTTTTTTCAGTTGACTATTAATTTACTGTAAAAGGAAATTTAGAAAACTTTATACATTATAAATGCATATATGCTCCAAGTGTATTTTGTGAAAATTTCATAAAATTTTTCAAGTAAAAATCCTTGAAATATTTTAAATGTTGTTTGTTTGTTTGATTGTTTGCATGAGTTTTATGGCATATCAACCTTTGTACGTTATTTAATGCCAAATCCATTTTTATACAAATAAACACTTCTATTTCAAACAATTCAGTTTAACATAAGTACACAGTGTAATTGTCAAAAACATTTCCATTTCAAGGTATTGAGTCAAACAGTTCTAATTAAAAAAAAAAACAATAGTTTAGCATAATAACACAGTTTAGTTCTATTTAACCTATAAATAGGTTCGTATTAGGTGCTACCACCCCGGGCCAGAGTGGACCTGGGAACGATGGCAGTGAAAGGGTACTCTGCATTCCCTAAAGCTCCAGTATTACTGGAACCTCACCATCAGATTATTTAGAGTCATATCTAGGACACTCGTTGGGAGGATCTTACACCTCTGCTGAGAAGCAGTCAGAGCATTCTACAGCCCCACTCGACTGGGCAAGTGTCCGTGTGTGTGTGTGTGTGTGTGTGTGATTTTAAAGCCGTTTTTCCACCTATGCTCCATTAAATTAAAAGATTATAGTATAGAAAAAGATTAGAAAATTTGGATTTTTGAGGCATGAAAATCAATGTTGTTTATACATTTTAGTCGCTTTGGCTTTTTTGTGAATATATTCTGAGAACAAATTTCTTTAAAATAAGATTCTGCTGATGTACACCCTATCTGTTCCCTTGTTTAGAATTTGTATATTTTTTATTTTACTTTTTTATTTTCTAAATACCTATCTCTTCTCACCTATGTTATATACTTCAAGAATGCTACTGCTTGGACACCCTGCTTAAACCCCACTGCTGCTGCTGGTGGTGGTGGTGGTGGTGGTGGTAGAGGTCCACGTTGCTACTGCTACTATCATATGCCATCAGTATAAAATAAATCTTTGAATCTGACGCACGTGTTTATTCATCTTTCCTTTCGGCACTATCGGGTGGTGTAATGGTTAACAAGGTAGACTAGCAAACCTACACGAGTGAGTTCGATTCTCATTAGGTGCCCAATTCATGCGGCCTTGTGCTACATCTAAGCAAAAAGCTTAGTAAATTACCATTACTTATTCTCTAAGCAAATTACTTATTTTTGATTATCACTGAAAGTGTCAAGTGTCACTTAAATTTTTTTGTCTCAATCTTATTACCTTCCTATTTTTTAAAACTGCAGTTCAAACTCGCTTACTGAGATATCACATCTGAATATTCAACCTTTGATCAAAATGTTGTCAGACAGTTCAGTTTCCATTCAAAATTTAGAAAACTGTACTTCTATAAACATTGTTTGGTATATTAAAAATGAACTATAAAATATTTGAAGTAATCACCTGAATTTTTATAAATCTGTTTACTTTTATTTGTATTCAATTTTTGTGGAAGTACTAATTTCTAAAATCTTCAAAATAACTGTTTTCATCTTCATATTTTATATTTTATAGTTTTTTTGTAATAGTTGTGGGGCCTCTATAGGTTATAGAGAGTCGACTGCAACAAGCTTTCCCCCCACACGTTCACCCTTGTATATATAGATCAATACTAACAAAAAGTTATTTTCATCATAAACGGATAAGGTAACCTTAACAAAAGATTTCACATGCCAACTCGCTTTTAAAAGGCCACATTCTTTTCGCTGCACCACACACACACACACACACACACACATATATATATATATATATATATTTGCACGTAAATAGGTTTATTTCTAACAATTTTTTTTATTATTAAAAAAAATTCCCTTTAAACCAAAGATGCCAGGGTCCTATTATTTAAAGTTGGATATCGTGCTAATAACACAGATATTTTTATATACCATTTATAATCAAGCTCTACAACATTAAAATTCTATATAAAAAATTAAGTTTGGTTGGAAGATAGATTTATTCCTTAGAAGTGTACTTATTTTGGAAATGATACATAAATCATTGTTTTTTTTTAAAATAAAATGATTTACTTATCATCCTTGGGCAGTTCATTTGGTGCAATCTAAATTACAAATTTTATGAAAAGATTTGTATCTTGCTTTCAATAAATAAATTCTGGACTAATCATTAACAGCCACAACCCATATTTATGCATTTTAATTCTTAACATAATGTGCACTTGATAGAATTATATACTTTTGTTGGCATTTAAGTTCTTTACAAATATTTCAGTATACTTTTTTATATTATAAATCGTTAAAGTTTTTTGGTATATAATCATATTTACCCAACCCCTCCGCTCGGGCAGGATATGACACAAGGTCAATTTTTAAGCGGAGTTTAACAGGTTTGAATTCAGAGTTTTCCTTCTCCTAGACTAGTTGCCTCACCAAGGCTGAAGAACCTAGTCTGCCCTACTATTTACCCATAGCTAGAGGGAGAATATTTGGATTCATACCTTTCCCAAGGGTATTAGTGCTATGTGAAATGCATTCAGTCAGGTCCAGGATTTGAACTCGTGTCGCCGTGTCCATATCCTGCAACGATAACCATTACACTATGGGCACCTTCTTAGGTATATAATAGTTGATATTTTTATTACCACTCACCTGTACATATCAGGGTTCTATTTTGAGTGATGGTTAGTACATTTATAACAATCCTAATAAGGTAATTTTGATGCTAACCTGGTAAACCATTACTATGACCTTGAACCATACTAAACTATGGTTACTAATATCTTTATAAATTAGCATTTTGCCCCTTCAATATCTGATCAAAAATTCTGGTTTAGTTATTGAATGTCGGCTACACAGTGTCATTTTGAATTGCATTCGTTGTTGTTATAATGTGTTAAATCTTTTTATTGTTTGTAACAAACAAATGACTGAGTGGTAGAAACTTTTCCAGAAGAATATGAAGTATATTGACATTTCTTTAGAGTCTCTTGACTTTTCCGGAGATTGTGTGATATTTGTGTCGTCCATGGAAAACGAATCGGAGCGAAGTCGAATTAGAAAAATGTCATGTGTGAATGATTTTCTTCTTTTCATGAGAAGATAGAATTTTTTTTTTCTAAACAAATGGGAGAATTAAAAACAAGAAGAAATTCAATCAGTTGGCTTATAATCAGAAACGAATCTGTAAAATGTGTCCAGGTGTTCCTATGCACATTTATTTAATGCTTTCACTCTATTTTTCTATTATGCACAAATATTTACACATTGTCTATCTTTAATATATATATATATACACACACACACACACACACAAGAGTTGACAAGCACTGCGAACACACACACACAGAGGAACACACACAGAGAGAGGAACATACACACACACACACACACACACACACATATATATATATATATATATATATATATATATATATATATTCATTCGATTATGAAAACGCGAACGCACACATGCAGGTAGTTATATTATATAGATGGGTATGTCTGTTCATATTCATGATTTTACTCACATGCTCATACATATTTACAGATATATACATGCAAGCAATACATAATCAAATAAATATTAAAATAACACTAACACACATATTTAGTCGAAATTTTTGCAATTTGAAATCGAAAGAGAATGTTCAAATTATTTTAAGAAATTTATAACTAAAAACTATCTTGTATGCATTTGTAATTAAAAAAAATATATAATTAAAAATTGCATTCATGTATCCTTAAAAATGTTGGGCTGGTAAGAAGAGCACAAACAAAAAGAATGATGCAAATGCTCTAAAAAACGTGATGTTTCCTTAACAACAAATATATGTACAGATTGTCGCCTATATTAAAAACTACTTTTTAATTCTCTGATATAATGAACAAATGGAACTTTTTAGATTCTCTTTCGTCGGTCAATAAGTTTGGCCCAGGATGAGAGCGTAACCTTTGAGCGCCTTACCAATGTTCATAATATCGCTTCTTAGTCGAAGAGCAGCATTCTCTCTTAATGTGAATCTCACAGATATTACACGCAACTCAGAGATAAGTACCGGTCTATACGTAAATATAATTTCTAACAGAAATTATGCTAGTATAAAGAAAAAAGCAGCAACGTTTTATATTCGATTAATTTCGAAATATCTACTTTATATCGATGAATGAGTAATATCTTTTCGAATGACTTTAACATAAAAAATCTATTTACACCATGTAATTTTGGTAACAGAAGAATCTATTATATCACCAAAACATTTAACTTGATTAATTCCATTAACAAAAGAAAAACCTCATGTGAGGCAACTTGTAATAAAGACAAAATAGGCTTGAGAAACTTTATTTGACCTTTGACTACTCAGTTGTTATTGACTAAGATATGGCATATATATAACATGGAATATATAACAATCCTTATAAGGTAATTTTGATGCTATCCTGCTAACAGATACAATTTGCTCATTGTATCTGTTGATGGTAAAGTGGTCACTGATCTCTGTATAGAATAGATGCATATCTACTTAAATGATCGTGTGGGGATCTGTATTTTCAGCGTCACTTGGCCGTAGGTTTAACTACTAACTTCCTAATAGGTTTAAATAGAAATTATTTTTATAATGAATGGGAAAGTTAACAGCAATGAAAAGAGTAATCTCACAACATCCTCTCAGTGATTTTTATTCACTCGTAGATTACGAATTTGTTCAAGTGACTTCATCTATTGCAAATTTTATTGGTGGGTCTCGGAAATTGCTGATCGGAAGTTTCTGATATTACATCAACCCAATTTGATGACACTCCTGGATTTTTTTTTTTTTTGCTTATTTTAGGGATGTAGTACTTCGTCTTTGACTTGATGTTGATAACTCCTAATCAAAAAGTAATACATTAGAGTTGGAGTTTAAATAGTCACGTTTCGGTAGTGCCGTTTTGTAACACTGTCAAAGTTTCTAAGACTTAATTCCTCCGGAGAGTCTATGAATGACGTATCTAATATTCTCGCAGAAGAGTGGTCCCCCGGTAATGTTGCTGTTAAAATAGATACAGAAACTTCCCTGCGAATGGATACCTTTCCAACAGAGGCCAGCTTTTTTAGGGATATGTTTCCTTGCTTTCCACCAAGAAAGAATGAAACAAATCTTGCTTGCAGTTAAAGTAACGTTCGAATGGCATACAAGGTTTTTGTGAGAAGACTATCCTAGTGGGTAACAGGACACTTGCGATTTGCAGCCGTTAACTGTATTGTCTTTCAAATAATACTTCTTTATCTTTTTATCAGTGTTATATTTTCGTAAAACGAAAATCATTCAAGAGTCCAAACAATATAAACAGTTCTAGTTCAAACAATTCAGTTTAGTATATATACACAGTTTAATTGTCAAAAGCATTTCCATTTCAAGCTATTCAGTTTAGTCAAACAGCTCTAATTCAATCAATTCAGTTTATTATAAGTATAGTTTTTGTTTTCACTAAGTTAAATGTCAAAAAGCTATATATAAAACAATTGAGTTTAGCATAAGTGTGCAGTTTAAATGCCAAAAGGGATCTTTTTCATGCAATTCAGTTTAGCATAAGTACACAGTTTAGTTCTATTTGACTCTTAGGTAGGATCTTATCAGGTGCTACCACCCCAGGCCAGATTAAACGTGGGATCAATGGCAATGAGGGGTACTCTGCATTCCTCAAAGCTCCAGTGTTACTGGAAATTCGCCATAAGATAAGTTAGTTTCATATCTAGGACACTTGTTGGTGGGGGTTACCACTCCGCAGCGGTGCAGTCAGTGTATTCTACTCCCCTAGCCGACAGGTCATCTATATATATACGTATACAATGACTGCTGTACAACGCCATCTTCTCAATAACGTAAAGAACACACGTGGGTATGCATGTGACTTCTGAGTCCAACTTTATTTATGCAAGCTCTGCCGCATGACTGACAAGCAAAAGGCATCTTTTTGGCGTTGGAATGAATTCAATGCACTCTCATATGGCTTCTCAGGCCAGCTGCAGAGTCACCTACTTTACTTCAGAATTGACACGAGTTACTTGGAGGTTGCTGAGGAAGGGCCGTTGTTTAATCAACCAGCAATTATTTACTGCCATGTAATTTCATATGACTTAAATGTTCGCATTTAGAAAAATCGATACAAATACAGATGTTACAAACGTGTTCAGGCTGAACAGGTTTGAATTCTTGTTTCCAAAGTGGTCGTTTCAACATAGTTTGATTCTTTGTTTCTAAATTATTCTACAACCATAGTAGATTACTTACCAATATATATATATATATATATATATATATATTAAATTAAGAAGGTCCACAACGAGATTGATATTTTTTGAATTTATTTATTTTGTTCTTACATACGTGTTATATATATATATATATGTATGCATGTATGATTCCAGATTGTTGCTTTCGTCAGAGAACATGTGTGGTACAAGGCCTTTTTAATAAGATACTCAATGAGACTTGAATTCACTCTTGTTTCCAGTAAAAATGACCCTTGATTGGTAAAACTGGTTTATATAGAGGTCGTTGTTCCTCTTTGCTGGAGTGCATTTACTTTGGTCTGTTTTACCCGTCTTTGATATTTGATATGTTTATAGTTGTGTGTGTGTGTGTGTGTTGGCGTTGGAGTGGTTTTGGTTTCACTAACGGCTTTTTTTTGTGTGTAAGTGTGTATCATGGGGAGTTTTGTGGTTTTAAATTTACTGGTAGTTCTTTCTCCTTTTTTTTTATATATGTATACATGTGTCTGTGTCTGTGTGTGTGTTTTTAGTTATTCATTTCGTCTGAGAACATGTTTGGCATAAGGTCTAGTCAATGGGTATTAAATGAGATTTTAATTTACTAGTGTTAGTAGTTTGAATGGTCTTTTATTACTTATGTTTTTGTGTGCATATACACCCCCCCATATATATATATATATGTATGTATGTATGTTTATTTCCGTTTGTGTGTGTATGGTTCATGTTTTATTTAACTTGGGTTTGAATTTATCTATAAAGTTTCTTTCCTTTATTTGAAGTAGCGTATAGCCGTTGTGTTATTAGATTCAAATTAAAATTCAGACCCACGGTAGCAGGCCCGTCATGTTCGACTAGCAGACTTAGCAAACTAATAGACATCTTGCTACAACCTTTCCTAAATAAAATATAAAGTTATATTAAGGACAACATATATTTTTAAAACTCCATACCAGAAAAAATTGATCCCAACACACTCATAGCCACATTTGACGTCACAAACCTATATAGTAATATCCCCCATGAATTAGGAAAACAAGCCATCTCATTTTGGATAGATAAACACCCAGATACATAACACCCAAGATTTAACCAAAATTTCATCAGAAAGGGTATAGAAATAATCCTCAACAATAACTCCTTCCAATTCAACAACATTAACTATATCCAG
>OY757916.1:79324672-79367172 GCA_963585895.1 Sepioteuthis lessoniana | reverse complement strand
GATATGCCATTAAAATAAAAACACCACACCACTGTATAATATATATATATATATATATATATATATATATATATATATATATATATATATGTATGTATTCATACAGATATAAACATATACATATATAAAGATATGCATAAACAATATACATATATATATTTATTCCTATACATTTATGTACATATATGAATATGTATGCAGGCATACATACATATACATATGTTTATATACATATATATGTATACATAAATGTAGAAACATTCATATGTATTCGCACACACACACACACACACACATATATATAGTAAAGTAAAGTTGGCGACCGTAGTCGAGGGCGACCCGAATGCTCCCTTTTCATTAGCTACTACACCGAAGTGTAGGGGAAGGCGCAACTCTTATCCATGGATTACACCAGTTTACCCTTGATACATACCTTATAATGCTGAGTATTAAGCAAGGCGGCATCAAGTGCCATTTTTGAGTCTTTGGTAACACTCGACCAGAGAATGAACCCTGGTCTCCCAGGTTGGCGAAAACTCTACCCACCAGGGCAATGGGCATGGTAAACACACACACACACACACACACACACACACACACACACACATATATATATATATATATATGTGTGTGTGTGTGTGTGTCTGGCATTCAATAAGTGTCCAGACGATTTTCTTGCTGGCATTTAAAATTGTCGCAGACTCTTGAAAATTCAGTATGTTATTGCTATGTATCTTATGAGATGACAGACCAATGTTTATGATTTCAAGTTCAAATGAATAACTACAGCAGGAATTGGAATACATCCAACTAAAGCCTGATTGTCACTGCTGGTGAATTTCAAAAATACAATCTGGACGAGAGGACACTTTAAAAGAACGATAGGCAATAAAATTCTGTTTTAAACTTGGAAAAATTTCCACAGAAACGTATGGAATGCTTCATACTGCTTTTGGACCATCTTGCATGAATCGAGCATCAGTTTTTGAGTGGCATAAGATATTCAAGGAAGGCAGGAAATCTGTGAGGGATGATGAGAGGTGTGTGAGGAGTGAGGAAGTCAATACACCACAGTTGATTGGCTAAAGGGTTAGGGTTAGGATTACTATTTTGAGGTTTTAAGGGAGTCCAGGAAGAGATTCCGTCGGAAGAGGCCAGCACTCTTCAAATCGGCTCAGTGGCATTTCCACCAGGACAATGCACCAGTCCACAACTCCATCCTTGTCACAGACTATTTGACCAAGATAGGCATCAAGACAGTTCGTCACCCTCCTTATAGCCGAGACCTTGCTCCTTGTAACTTTTGGTTATTCCCTAAGCTTAAAGGCTGTCGTTATGAGACAATTGATGAGATGAAAGTGACTGTGACGAAGGTCACTATCACACTCACACAAGAAGACTTCCATGGGGCCTTCCAGAAGTTGTTGGAACGGTATAACGAGTGCATTGCAACCGGAGGAGATTACTTCGAAGGGGACTAGAGTTTTATGTGTGTACTATCAATAAAAGTAACCATACGAAAAAAGTCTGTAGACTTATTTAATGATCCTCGTATATGTATATGTATAAAAGCCTCTGTGTGTGTGTGTGTGTGTGTGTGTGTGTGTGTGTGTGTGTGTGTGTGCATACCTTACGGAAATTATTATGATTATATATATGCAAACGTAATACAAAAATATTATTCAGAAAATAATATTATAAGTACAAATTAATAGATATTAAGCGTTACTTTTTCCTCTTCATAATAGTTTGGTACCTTTCTTCATATTAAAAATGCTAGTCAAGACTTTTAGAATTCGCTCTATAGTCTTTTCCAGGTTTGGAATCCATTTGCCACGGCTCAAGATACATTATATAAAGAGCTGTCGTTTAAAACATGCCTTTTTCATATCTTCTAGGAAAAATGATATTGTGATCCAAAATTATTATTGAACTTTTCGCATTTCTTTCTTTTTTAAATAGAAGGTAGGCCAGTTAAATCAAGAATTGGCTTTGTTTCAGATATCTTCTTCGAATACACACTTTTTCTTTTTAAATAAATCTTATTCTACATTTAACGGAAGCCAGTGCCAAAATGAGGACTTTAAATTCAATAAAACCAAAGAGGCGTATTGTAAATTCCCTTCTTCAGCTTATACAGTTATGCCCACCATCTCCGACTTCTGCCAGAGATATACGAAGAGTGACGACCATCCATTTTTCTTTGTCGAAAGGCTTGGATACTGGCCAACTTTCCATATGGTGCCGTGTATTCACTCTTAACAAGTGAAAAGCTGGAGGAAAAATACATAAGTGCTGAACAGTTGAATGTTGTAGCAGTATGGAAGGATGTGAAGGAGTATTTTCATAGATCTCAGTCAGAAAAGTGAAGGGGATGAGGTTGTTCGGGTTATTAAGTAATAACAAAGCAGATGAAATTTAAGGGTTTTAACGGACTGTGGATCACATCACGATATAAATAGCAAAATTAAGAAGGAATCACTGAACAGACAAATCTTTATGAAGTCATATTCTCTGTTCTTTAGAGAATTCCGTGTAGCAGTTGTTAATACAGGAACAGTAACTAGGAAGTTACTGCCGAAAAGTTCTCGGTCAAACTAAGGAGGCAATTTTATTGAATTATCATGAGAAAGGAAGGATTATAGAAACTTGAGAAAAGATGTGCCAAGTGTGTTCACCTCAGCATGAATATATTGACTGGAGTGTACGTAATATGATTTAGGTCATTCCTTTCTTGATGAGACTGAGAACTTTTCAGGATACTCCCATTATGAAAAAAGCATTATGTACATCTCTCTCTCTCTCTCTCTCTCTCTCTCTCTCTCTCTCTCTCTCAGCATATATATATATATATATAGTTTGCTATATTTATAAATAAAGAGCGCTCAAAATCTATACTAGAGCATATATATCTAAGTTAGGTAAGAGTAGATAAAGAGTCAATGTCACATGAAGGCTTTGTTCGATGATCATATATGTGAGTCCACTGGTGGTCAACAAGATTCTTTGACTCTGTGACTACGTTATACTAACTTATATATATATATATATATATATACAATGACGTGTGTGTGAGTGCATAGGTGTTAAGAAGATGAAAAATAGGACTATGATCTCTTTTAGTGGGCATTTGTATAAAGGTTTTCGTAAAAGAATGATAATGGTTATATTACGAATTCACCTAAGTTGAATATATGACTACATCCCTCTCTGTCTCTCCGTCTTTCTCTGTCTCTCTCTACATATATATACTGAGTCAGAACATAAGGAGAGAGAGAGAGAGAGAGAGAGAGAGAGAGAGAGAGAGAGAGATTTAATAACTAAATCTTTCTTTTTTTGCATTTAGGAAAAGGAAGATTCGATGGATTGAATGACTGTAAATTTGCCGATATCTTCGACAATCGAAAAATTCGACCGATATTTACATTAAAGGCACCCACCCACAGGTGAATGAACTTATAAAAAATGAGCAACTGTTTCAACCTAACGTGAATTTGAAATGCTTCAAAATATGTCAATATGTCACTCCATTTAGATCAATATTCGATATTACTGCCATGATGATTCAATGATTTCATCTGTTTCTCATAAGTAGATTATTTTTCATCGGCTTATCTCCCAGTTCCCCCCTCTCTGTTTCTCTTTCTGTATTTCTCTTTCTTTACATTAATATATATATATATATATATACTGAGAGAGAGAGAGAGAGAGAAAGAGAGAAAGAGAGAGAGAGAGAGAGAGATTTGCCTGCATATATAAATGTGCAGGCTTCCATATACTTTGTCTCATGTACTAGTTTTATGGATGGAGATTCGGCAGAGCAAGTTATCGGGTACCCAGTAAGGATCGAACTCACTATTAATGGTCTATTAATTTAGCTTGTTAACACTTATCGTACGTGAAGTGCCCCTCATAGCAAGTTTGACTTGTAAAGTTGTTACCTATGAAATTTACCGAACATATTCCAAAATGAAAACATTCAAACACACACACACACATGCGCAAACGCTGACATTCAAAACGTAGAAGAATAACGACAGATTTCTGTTGTATCTGAATATGAGACGTATTTTGTCAAAGCAGTTGAGATGACACCCCTAATGTTTAAACTCCAGAGGAGTGCAATGTAAGTTAAAAAAAACATAACGGTTTTCGTTAAATCCATTGATCTAAACATCCTCAAAAATTATTTGTTCAAAAAGCAAACACCAAAATAACTGATGGTAGACTCCTCTACCTTTTTATTCATAGACAGGATAAAAATTATATATATATATATATATATATATATATATAGTTTTTGCGAGATATCATCTGCTGCTCGTCTTATGTATATATATATATATATATATATATATAAGACGAACAGCGGATTATATCTCGCAGAAACTATGATAAACGCAAACAACACAGTTGATCTAGCGCTTATCACAAGTACTCCTGCCCAAGCCGAAACCCACTTTCGAAGTCTGGAGCAATCTGTATTGGTCTCTTGGTGAAGCAAAGGAAACACGGCTGATGTTTTAATCAAGAAGGAACTGTCTCTACTTTAAGCCTCCGAAATTAGTCGACCAGTCTACATACCTCGGCACAATATCTTATCTACAGAAAGCGAGATGTCCCCATTGGGAAGGTGTGGACTGCTATTAAGGGATTGTCGATCATATGGAAATCGGATCTCTCTGATAAAATAAAATTTGTGGTTGTTTTTGGTACTACATTATGCAGGTATCAAGTGAACTTTGACGAAAGCGCGGAGAAAAATCTTGATGGGAACAGCACAAAAATGTTTCGACTAGTTTTGAATAAACCCTGAAATCAGCACCTTGCTTTACGGTCAATTACCTCCCATCTCATAAAAATATCAAAGTAAAACGAGCAAGACATACGGGGCACTGGTCGAAAAGTAAGGACGGACTCATAAGCCTCGTTCTCTCATGGACTCCTAAACATGAAAGCACCAGCAAGGACTCACATCAACTCTGAGCAAACACTGGAGGCACTCTAGAGGACTTCCAAGGACCAATGAACGATAGAGACGAATGTTGTGTGTGTGTGTGTGTGAGAGAGAGAGAGAGAGAGAGGGAGAGGGAGAGAAAAAACTCCGAACAATGATGATGATGATATTATTCGATTAAATTCGGTGACCATCTGGGAAAGATTAATCAAACTTACAGGAATGGTAAAAAAACATAATTACTGTTTGATTGATTATCCGTAGCCTAAAAAAGGGCAATTCACTCTTCACTGCTGAACAAAGTAATTACGATAATAATAATAATAATGAAAAGAAAATGTTATTGAATCGTGAATGCTGTTTTAAATTTTATTTTATTCTATTTTCTATTTTTGTGTTAGTCTAAGAAATTTTAAAAATAATATTTCATCGCAGAATTCCAAACAAAATATTCATATTGTACGCCTTTATATATCGGTTTAAATACTCAAAAAACAGTTGCCACATTTGGCTGAAATTTAAACACAAAATATAACTTCTGATAGCCACTTCTCTACGTTTTAGCCACTTCTCTACGTTTTAGTTTTGGACAGGAATTCAAATCTATATTTCTTCATTTGGTCGAAACAAGGCATGTCTCTCTGTATATTTCCCGGCTGAATCCTATTGAAGCCTTTATTAAGCTCGTCGGCGTTCTTCACGATCAGCTTAAATGCATACATTATCATACCTGAGGACGAAATGCTGAAAGCCGCTTATGTTTCCGCTGTCAATCAGTATTGATTCAAGAACATTTTACTCAGAATTTGAAACCACAAATGAATTGTTCAGTTATGTATCAAGCGTTTTATTTTTTGAGATTGTAAGCTACAAGGTTTTTTATGCTTCCTCACTTATTTATATGTTCGCATGCGCACAAGGGGTTAAGCATATTATTAGAAACAAATTATTAGGATAACAATCGGACATAAAATATAAGAAAATAGAAAATACTGACCATAAATTAGTACTTTTCTAAATTTTTATTTCTTAATGTATTTAAGTAGATAATTATTCATTAACTAACTTATTTTTGCTTAAGACTCCCGTCATGGGAAATCTTTTGAGAATCGAACTTACTACTCTATTAGTTTTCAAGAACTGTTGATTAGCCATCGAATTATGGCTACTGTCCATAATAAACAGCAATCGAACTTAATTGTTTTGGTTAGTATGATAGTAGAGATATTTTGTGATCTGTCTGTTATTTATGTGCCTATTTGAACTGATACGGTTAAAAATTAGCCTTGTGTCACATATTATCCGTAGCTGAGGGGTCGGTTGAATATATACGGAGCCAATTATCTTAGGGTCGATGTCAAAATCAAAGATAAATATACTTTGCTATAAATTGTTGATGAGTGATAACAAACAATATCATAATGTGAAGTGATGACTTTTTATTCTTATAACAAATGTATTAGTTCATGTTTGAAATTATATCATGATCAAATTATTTTTGGTTTGTTTGTTTGATGGCACATCAACCTTAATGGGCTATTTAAAGTCAAAGCCATTCTTGTAGAAAGACTGTAATGGCACTATTTAATCTATATGATGAAATTCAAAGACAACATAACTGCTGATTGCCACCGTAACTCTACATTTTATTCGCGCACAGAAATTAAAGACGAAATTAAAATCTATTTCTTTATTTTGGTCAAAACAAAGAACGCCTCTGTATTTTCCGTCCTTACTCCAATCTCATTAAAGTCCTTATTAAGCTCATCAGCTTTCCTCTCGGTGAGGTAATTAAGGGGGTTCATATCTTTTCCAAATGTATTTGTCCTAAAGTGAAAGCAATAGTCTTTGGCGTGAACCTATTGTCCAGGCAAAAAAAAAAAAAAAAAAAAGAAAAGAAAAAAACACTTATTCAGGAAATCTTTTGAGTGTAATTTGTTTTTCATAACCATATTTCTTCTGAGAAAACCGTGTGGAAGTGGATATATGACATCAACGGATAGGCAGATCTTCCGGTTCTCGAGTGTTTTGACTAGTGATCTTCTGTCATGCACATTATGTTCGGTAGTATCTCGGTAACTTTTCATGAATATCTGAACGATTTCCCGTGTGCTTACCTCATGATGAGATTGAAGTCTAGCAATAAAAATGAAGCATTTAAACTGACATTCCGTTAGCGACTGGAGTTGAAAATTTTTGTACTCGTTGCTGACCAAAATTGCGAAAAGTCATTTAGTTGTGTGCCTCGCGTTCGGTGAATTCGAGACAGTTGTAACAAAGATTGACCAAAGGAAATTGTTCCCAAAATGTTTCACTCAGTTGATTCACTGTCTATGTGAAGTATAAATCCTTAAATTCTTTTGGAAGGCTGAAATTTGTGAATGTTTGTTATCGACTATGCCAAGTTTCCTTACAAGCAGACGTATTTCTGCTTACGAATTCATTGAGAAAAATGTCATCCTAGTGTTTGTAACATTCCTCAGATATTTGATCAGAATAAGGTTCCTAAATGAATTCTGAAATACGAGAGGTAATGGAGTCAAAAGCAACTTTTTAGCAGCGGTTAGAATTTGCGGCAGCCAACTGGACGTTAAAAAATTGAGACAGAAAATTTAGCAAAGCTGTGCTTGTTGAACTTGCTCTTGCTATCGCTTCTGAATTTCTGTCAACAATTCTCTTGTAATTGCCATTGTTGAGTTCTTAGGTTTCTCGTCGCCACTGATATGTTTTCGCTGAGTATCAATTTTCTTTTTATTTGTTCGTCCAGCTAAGAAAACGTTTAGGTCTGTGGTCTCCAATTTTTTTTAGTTCTGCTCTCCTGATCGTATCGCTCAGAATTTATAGTGAATAGGATGATCTTGTTTAAACCGGACAGAAGTGTAAGAGATATAGATTCTTTCGGGGGTTGTCCTTTAAACAGTGCATATGTTACTAGAATTACTGTGCTACTTTTCCAAGCAATCATTATTGTATTTAATAGATATCAGCTCAGAATTTCTCACAATTATTTTCTGAATAACGTGCCATTAAGTTAACATTTTTCAGTCAATTACTTTTGGACGCATCGAGATGAAATCCGAATTTCTCATGGTCGAATTCATGAACTTGGGAAGATGAAATTCCACATCTATATCATTAAGTTTACCGCACAAAAAAAAAAACTGTCTTCTATTTATGATAACTGGGTACGCTGAGGATTTGGATGTTAAAAACGTCTCGTAAGCGGGAACAGCAATATCCACTGACTTCAACTTTAACTTTTGACCGACACATCAACTGAAAAGCGTCAATATTATATATATGATCGCTTCCCAAATATCTGAACATATCAGAAAGAAAAATAAAAGAAAGAATAGCAAAAATAAATCTTGAATGAATTTTCTAACGCCATGTTATCAGCCATTGTTAAATGGCTTCTTGCATAAAAGATAATAAAAGCAAATTGAGGCGTTCTAAATTTGTGACGTTGGAAAAAGCGTTCATATGCACTAGAACTAGATATGGCTGAGGTGCCTATTTAATTGTTATTTGACGTGTGTCCGTGTACAAGTATGTGCGTGTGTTTGGCGAACATTCCAAACTAAAACCTGTTTGTAAATGGTCATTTTGCAAGTTTTACCATATCAACATTAATAATAATTATGAACACACACACACACACACACACACACACACACACACACACACACACACACATATATATATATATATTAGACTGTGCATAGAAATCCCTATGTGGTCTAAGAACTTCTAAATCTAGTGAACATACTTTAAAGTAAAAGTTTAAAAGAAAAGTCTCTTTTTTTGAAATATCATTTGAAATGTACACTTTTTCTTTTACAGTGAATCGCATTTCAATATTTGAAAAGGAAAAAATATAAAACATTAAACATAATGCGGAGTTGTTTCTTCATATGCTGTTAAAATCTGAGATTCTTTGAGTGAGAAATGGTCAAGTTATTGGATTATGTAATAATATCAATTTTTCTGAAACATCATGAGGAACCATTTTGATATGTACATTTGAAAGAAAAGACAAATTGTTAAATATGCGATAGATACGCTATCTTAGTTATTACATGAAGTGGTCTTTTCAGTAAGAAAATAATGTTTAGACTGTTAATATTCAAAGAATTCAATGAATTCCCTTACAATTCACTCATCTTTTAAAGTTACTCATTTTATTTCTTATTTTGTAAAATAAAAAGAATACATTGTCTTTCAAATAAGTTTCGTCGGTCCTTTTAACAATATGGAAGCTTTGTTCATTCTTGAGCTGAATGTAATAAAAAGACATTTTTTCATTTCCAATAGCATCTATTCAAGCGAGATACTTGTATTTCATTATTGTATTTTTGTTTTCTTTTTATTTAAATCATTACCTATTTTATTTTCAATGTCACTTTATGCGTATTTTTTCACTTTTTGATATCTTTCTCTCTTTCAAAGCATATAGTTTTCTTTCTTTCTTTCTTTCTTTCTTTCTTTCTTTCTTTCTAATATGTTAAGTGTATCCCATACAGAGAAGTAAGATTCTCCTCGATAAAGGAGGTGTCAAGGATATGGTACAAAAATACATGTAATGATGAGGCTCCAGTTCTGGAGAGCTGAGGAGTGTGGACTAACCCTTAATTTCTATTACTCCGATGTCCACTCTGGCCTAGAGAGGTAGTACCTATTTCAGTATCATCTATGGGTGAAAAGATCTGTTTAAAAATTATTCGTGTTCGATAGGACTACGTGCAACACTCTCCAGAAATCTCTTTAGAAAAAAACTTCATTAAAATGTAAATAAAAATGTACAATGAACGGAATTCCCTAACTTCAAGACATGAAATAATCACAGACGGTTCGATAGGCAATTAAAATCAATCAATCATCTTTTACATATAACTATTTTAAAAACAACTATACATAAAATATAAATATAAACATATAATTACCATCTTTGCATGAAATAACTTGAGTCTGACTTGCATGCCATTAGAATAAATTATTCCTTCTTTCTTTCTTTGTTTCTTTCTTAACTTTGTATTTATTCTCTTTTTCATTTCATCTTTCAATTCAATGTTGTTGTTCTTTTTAAATAAAGTTTTCATTTATTCATTTTCTGTTTTTCTAATTTTCGAATTCAAGCGATATACTTATATTCTATTATTGACTGTTAATTACATTTTGTCTTCTTTTTTTCTTTCATGAGTAATTTTCTTTCTATGATATTTAAAAAAGTTCAGTATTGCGTATTCTGTCCTGTGAAGTAACCCGCAACGAATGTTTTACATCTGACGACACCTCAACCAAAAACGACGAAGCAAATTATATACAAAGTGTGCTAGAAATAACGATACGAAAGCTGTATTTCCTGAAACATAGATGAACAAAGAATGAAAAATTAATTTCCTTCAAAACACTTTCCTTCGCATTCAGTACACTTATAGAGGTGAGTTTTACATTGGTCTTACATTACTTTTGAAACTACTCGTTTCCGATGTTATGAAGCCGCGAATATTTCATAAACTAGCTGAGAGGGCTTGGCAGCCAGTCTGTGGAGAACATACTGTGTACACGTGAACGGTGACACTCCCATAGAGTAATATTGTGTGTAAGAAACAATTGAATTTGGTCGTTTACGATCAGGCCGCTTTATTAGCAGTGCTGGGTATTTTATAAAGTGCAGGGAAAAAATCCTACCATTTTGAATATCTGCCTATTCTTTACAGATCGTACAGTTTTTTTTTTCGTGTTAAACATCTCATCACCCAGGTATATCAACATTCGACATCCCGGTTTTCTATCCTAAGACTTTTGGATGTTCCCATACTAAAATAATCTTTAAAAGGAATGATATTTCAAACTATTGAAAGGATAAAGGAAACGAGATAACCTCGAAAGAGAATTCAGAAGTCTGTTCTGAAAAGAGGGATGAATCCTCGGAGACGTGACTCAGGCTCCGATTGGAGTTTTCTAAAGAGAAATCCTGTTATATATGTATATATAACAGGATTTGGCATATCAACCCGGATGAAACACAGCCAAAACAAACCAAACAAAAATATATTAATCAAATAGAAAAAATTATAGAAAAATTGAGAATCATTCATGATTTTTTCTATTTCGTTGACTGAATTTTAAGTTACGTCTACTGTAATATTTTATTCGATATATTATACGCGTGCATTATGAACAAAAAAAAATCCTCAAAGCATTTGTTTTTCTCTTTGATCCTTTTTAAATCTTCAAAGGTAAAACATTGAATTGGATTTAGAGTTGCTTTGAGTAACAGAACACAGAATAATTGCATCAAAACTGCAAAATTGAAATATTTACTAACAATCAGAATGACGCGACTGATTTGGACATAACATATATTACAAACCATATTATTACGTTACATTTTAGAGGCGCTCTTGTTGTAATGGTTATCATCGGAGGAAATGGACACGTCAGAAAGAGTTCAATTCCTGGACGAGGTTGTTTGCTTTTAACATAGCGTTAATACCCTTGGGAAACGCATGAATCCAAGTATTCTACTACTAGCTATGTGTACTGAGTTGAGCAGACTGGCCTCTTTAACCCAGGTAATAGTAACCGGTCAAGGATAAGGAAAACTCAGAATGAAAAACTGTTATAAAAGTAAGATAGACTGGACATTTTTAACCATGATATGGCATCCAATCATGTAGGAGTAAAATTCTGAATTCAAACCTGTTAAACTTCGTTTAAAAATAACCTTGTTTCTCACCCTACGCGTAAATAAATAATCTAGTAGTTCGTCAGGATACCATGCTGGGTCCTTGATAGTATTAATCAAGGCAAGTGCAAATCTCATCTCTTAGTAACCTGCTATAGTTTCTTTATTTTTCCATTTAAAAAAAATCTCTCCAAAGCAATTTCCTAAATCCCTTAAAGAATGATTAGAATACACCTTGGAATCGAAATATTTACGAATCTAGATTATTTTTTATCAGTCGTAAATATGATTTTCAGTGTTATCTTTCTCAGCTACATATAAAAGGTGCACAAATACATTCGTATTCATTTACAATAAAAAAAAAAGATATTTTACGTATCGGCAAGATGCACATGCATTTTTCCAGCTAATTTTTTAAACAGCAAAAAATAGGAATCCAGGCGTTGTGTGTATGTATGCGTATGTGCGTATGTGTGCGTATGTGTTTGTGTGTTTGTGTGTGTTTTTATTTGTGTTTGTTTTAAGAAGAGCTACTGGAATATTAGTCGTGATTGAGAAGTCTGATCATATAAATAACCAGGCTTTCCCACGTCTCGTCAGATATTTCCCACATCTTTGGAAATTATCGCACCCGAAGAAAGTTTTTTTCTCTACTTTTCATTTCAAAGAAATCACTTGGAGCTTTTATTCATGAAAAACAGAGAAAAGCAGGTAGACATAGATTGATGGAGTGATAGATATAAATAGACTGATATATATATATATATATATATATATATATATATATATATATATATATATATATATATATATATTGATAGATAGGAGATAGGAATATACTCAGATCGATAGATAAATATATAGATAGATATGAAAAGACTGAGATAGATGTTTATCTGGAGATTCATTCCGATTTGTCTGGATATGTACATAGGTCATCAGTTTGATATTTTATCATGTAACATTCAAAGGCTTTTCATACGAAACGATTTATGTCTCACTGATGGCCTGCGTTAATCCGTTTGTCTGCCAAAAGAACTGGACACAGCCAGCAACTCAGTCACTTTATTTGTAACGATTGAATTCTGAAAATGATTTCTCCCCTCGTGTCAATTTGATTACTAGATTCGTCGCTCACCTGATATCTACCTGAGACATAGATAAATACACAGTGTTAAAAGCATCAAAGTTGTGTACCGTAGAATGAGTAACGGATATAATCTGAATAAATATTCTTTTCAAAAATTGAGGTAAGTCTTTTACATAGTTACACTATTCGAAGTAAATATATTTTTAAATCAGTGGAATACATCAACAAGAAAATTTTTGTTCATCTCTCTCTGTTCGCAATGATTGGTATCAGGAATCCCTCTGTATCCTAAGATTCATGTTTTTTACATAAAATCGCGTAGCATTTGTGTAACCCCTTACTCGACCACTGGCCCTTTACATTTAGAGCCCCGGTGGTCACAGTCATACTGAAGTCTCATTCCTTTGACACACCTCGATGATACTCTGATGTTATATCGTTAGACACGATTTCATTTGGTTTAACGACATCTGTGTCTCACTGTCACTCTCTCCCTCTGCCCACGTTGTGTTTCTGATCACAGAAGGCGAGAAGAAAGTCGCTGGATGAGGACACTGAAAGGCTGGACAGAAAGACGGTTAGTTGTGACATCAAGAATTATTCTTTAAACATAAGAAACAAAGTCCGCTCAACTTATAAATATATTTAATTCTTTACTTATATCGTTTGGTTTGTACAGCAGTTTAAGCCTTTCTCATTCTCGTCTTAGTCACGTGATTCTGGGGTATTCAAAGGCTGTCATAGTGTCTCCATTCAGGAGATTTTTAAGTGACAAGGACACCTGCTGCAAATGGAAAGTGGTACGACGATCAACAATAAAAAAACAAAAAAATAAAACAAAAACGAAAAAACACCCCTGCCAAAAAACTCAACTTATATGCAATCTGATTCCTTGATAGAGGTGGGTATGGGTCAGTACAGAATACAACGATTCAAATCAACGACGCAATAATTCTTTCTAAATTAGGCAACGGATATTTGTTCCTTCCCCACCAGCAAAAACTCCATCTTATTCATGTTTCACCAAACCCCAGTCTTCTTTAGGGGCAGTCACTGTTTATCGCAGGATAATCCAATCACGAAAAACATCTACGTTTAGAAAAAATTATATCTTTTTCCCAGGTTTTCAAGAAACGCATACGTTGAGAAAAAATATCATTACTCAGGCTATTTTTTAAATTTTCGCTCAGCACCTTGCTTGACTTCTCTGCCAAAACGGCATCGTCACAATTTTAAGCCGAAACAATCCCCAGAAACATTTGATTATAAAACTTTGATGTTTTCTAATAGTTTACCTTTTCGCCAAAACAATTCCAGAAACAATGGATGATAAAACTTTGACCCGTCTCAAATTTTCAAGCACACGTTTATCCATTACTCCACATCTAGAACACTGGTCTTTCAAAAGAAAGTGCATTTTAACTCTTTTTTCTTTATTATCTTCCTATCAGTAGTCTGAATTTTTGAGTCGAACCTTGTGGATTCTTATCGTTCAGGGTTTTTGGGTTATAAGTGTTGGTTCCCTAAGCTTTTAAAGAGACAATCATTAGGAGGCTGCAGGTTCAATCATGACTGTAGGCGAGTAACAATATAGGAATACGTAGCACTTATACCCGGTTATGGTTAACAGAATCAGAACAAGTGACACCCGTGGATTAAATAAAGGATATGGTTCGAAGTTCCGTGTAGGCTCCTGAGTCCGACAAACACTTGGTGAAGGTCGGAGGATATATCGGTCGAAACGTTGTGAATATAACAATAAAGATGAAGATAATGGTCCGAAAACCATGAACGACAAAAGTCTTCCTATCAGCTAATTCCAGAACAGGAATTTTACCATCAGATGCAGCTTTTTGTAAGAGTTACTCCTCTGCAAAGGACACAACGTATTCTAAGCTGCACCGACAGGGCAACGAATATTATTATTGTTAACTCCATTCAACCGGAGATATTTTATTGTAAGTTAGTTGTTTATTTGTAAACAAAAAAGAAAATAGTCATGATTTGGCATTTGAAAAAAAAAAAAGATGAACAATGAAAAATAAGAATAAAATACGAATAGATAAGTGAAAACCTTTATGCTTTTTCGGATCTACCAAAAATCAATCACTTTTTGAATTTCGATGACATATTTAGTATTTATTTAATGAAGAGTGACATTTTCCAATGAAGTTTCTATTTTTGATTTCAGAATAAGAAACAGAAGAACATGTACAATTAAAAAAGTGTCGGACGAAAGAGACACTAAGGAGATTGAAGATTTGTTTGAGGTAGATTGAACACAAGTCCAGGGTGAAAGATTTGTAAAATAGGCACGAGTGAGGCACAAAAGTGTCTACCAATACAATAATTCAGCGTCGGGTGAGGTGTGCAGCAAATATATGTTTCCTGTTTTCAGAATTATTTTCCGAATATTTTCTTATGTGCGGTTGATCGAATCAGAGGCTGCTTAACATGCGGATAAGAAGGGCAGACTGTATACTAATTTATCATATTCAATATCTTCTTATTAGCAGCCATTATTTTTTAAATTGTTTTGTTGAAGTTATAAAAAGAATTCCATCATAAAATGTATTACCAATTCTTGGTTATTGTTAATTTAGACAGAAAGATTCGATTTCTGTTTCTTTGTTTAATGGCATATCAACTTTCGTTGGTTATTTAATGCCAAAGTCATCCTTGTAGAACAACTATAGGAGTAATTTTTAATTCTTTGCTCGGGGAACTAATGTATTAGTTCGAAAGTGAAGGTAAATTCACGACTGGAGCTCGAACACGCTTACTACGGTGTCGCAGTCCAGCACATTAGCCACCCTCAGCACACATACCTTTCCACACAGAGAGAGAGAGAGAGAGAGAGAGAGAGAGAGAGAGAGAGAAAGAGAGAGAGGGAGAGAGAGGGAGAGAGAGAGAGATTTGGCTTCTTTTAGATTTAAATAAATGCGAGCAACACCATCAATTGCCAAAATAGAAGTATTACTTTTGGTGATCACTTCAAATGAGCTGTTAAGATGTCATTTAAACAAACGCATTCCTTTTCTATTTCCTTTTATTAAATCTGAATATCTTTAAGACCTTCTTCTTTGCTTTGAAATTACTGTAGTAAAATCACATTACACCGTAATGATCTCTGCAGGAATTTTAATTAGGGAAAAAACCCAACTAAATTTGCTAGAAAAAATATTTCCTCGAACAAGATTATTGGAAGTATCAAAGTATGAAAATGTCCGAAGCAAATTTTGCATTTTGAAATCAACTTTAGGGTTACTTTACGGTCAATTAGATGGGAGGTTTAAAAAAAAAGAAAGATTTGAAAGTCTTAAAAAATAAACAAATAAATTCTGATGCTATGAACGCTGGCAAAATTTGATTTATATTTTTGAAATAATTTTTCAAAAAGTCATTAGATATTTTATGCAGGTGAAGTGACATTAGCACGTTCTTTGAAATGAGGTTTTAAAAAACCGTCGAATTTTTCCCGCTTTGGAATTTTAGTTTCTTTTGCGTTCCCTTCGTCAATTTTTTTTTACTTCCTTAAAATCTTTACATTCACACCTGAAGACATGCAAACGTCTATTGGAATAAATATCAAAACAGAAATGCACAATAAATGTCTTTTCTTTCTTTCTTTCTTTCTTTCTTTCTTTCTTTCTTTCTTAAAAAGCTGTTTTTACATCAAAAAAGCTCAATGTCAATTACAACTGACATCTTCATGTTCTAACCTTCATAGACAACTATTAATTTAGATAAAAACGGTAAAGAACTGATACATCAGAGATACAGAAAATGGGATAAAATTCAAGGAATATTAAAGAAACTTATTGATAAAGAGAAAAGGTGAGAGAAAAAATAGAAAAAGTAATATAAAGTGATGGGGAATATCTATGAAAATAAGGCGTAAATGACAGAACAAGTAAAGAGCTATGCAATGTATGTACTAAAAGAGCGAGAATAGAAAAGAGGAAAGACACGAAGAAAGGGATTGACTGATGAAGAGATAGAGTGTTGGATAGAGAAATAAATAAATAAATAAATAAGGAAAGAAAGAAAGAAAGAACAAGAAAAAGAAAGGAGATGGAGGAAAGGAGAGACGGATGAAGTGTGTGTGTGTGTGTGTGTGTGTGTGTGTGTGTGTGTGTGTATGTTTGTGTCTGTGTGTGTAAGAGAGAGAGAGAGAGAGAGAGAGAGAGAGAGAAAGAAAGAAAAGAGGGCAGATATGTAGAAAGAGATAGATAGATATAGAGAGAGAGATAGAGAGGGAGAGAGAAAGAGAGAGAAAGAAAATGAGAGAGAGCAAAAGAGAGATTAAGAAAGTGATAGACAGATTCAGGTTAGTATAAGTGCGCAGTTCAAATGTCAAAACAGTGCTATTTCAAGCAATTCAGTTTAGGATAAGTCCTCAGTTTAAATGTGTAAACAGTTCTATTTTAAACAATTCAGTCTCGCATAAGTACGCAGTTTAAATGCAAAATGGGTTCTTTAGTCTTGGTTAGGCAACCAGCCTACGATAAGAAAAGCTCGGAATTCACAGCAGCTTTACTCCACTTAAAAATTGATCTTGTGTTTGGTAGATTAATATCAAATCAAGCATTGTAAATATCTATGTAACTGCAAATCAAACAAATAATGGGATGCGAAATGGATTTGTGTAAAATGATCGGAGAATAATTAAATGCACCCCCCCCAAAAAATAACGATTTTGATACCGTTTTTGCTTTGCTCTGCTATAGTAAGAGATCAGAAAAAAAAAGAGTTTCTTTATAGAGGTACTCGTTACACCTGAAAAAGAATGAAGATTGTACTGGACGAAATATGGTATGAACAATAAAGTCAAGAAAGTTCATTGTCCACGTAATTCTTTGGAAAAAACATATATGCCTAATAAACAGTTTACCAATGAACAGATGGATTTTTACATGGTGCAATCAATGTTGGAAAGAATCACCTATTGTAAGTGGTTATAAATAGATGTGTAGACGGGGTTATTTAGTCTTGGTTTGGCATCAGATCTTGGAGAAGGAAAACTTTGAATTCAAACCAGCTTTATTCCGCTTAAAAAGCTGACCTCGTGTCACATTCTGTCCATAGCAGAATGATTGGGTAAATACTTACGTCAGTATATTAAGCTAGCAATCTTTTTAATGAAAATTTAGCCGGAAGGTTTTGTTGTTACTTTTAACGATGGAAGAGTTTGTTGTTTTAGCGAGGAGAGGTTGTGTAACGTGTTTGTGTGTCTACGTTGAGTTGTTTTCTCGCTAAGTGTGTAAGGTCCTTCGCTAATTGTTGTTAGTTATATAAAGGTGAGAAGTTTCAAGATGTACGAAGTCGAAATGGTTTTAGGAATAGTTTGTATTTTCAGCATGGAATATTTAGTTTGCTTTTGTGCAAGTCTCGTAGGAAAGGTTGTGAGTAAGAGACGAAATGGAGATATGATAGAGTTGAGAAAGCAGCGTGGGACAGGCGAGAGATTGTGTTCGCCGTAGTTTTGCGAAAGCCATGTTGGCCGTTGGAGGAAATGAACTTTGAAGTCACCTTGAGTTTTGTGTGTCTGGGGATTTGGGGAGAGCGTGCGTTGTCTCCATTAAAGTGGCCCAGAGGTGAAAAGAGAGCTAGGTGCCGAGAGCGGAAATAAGGCATCGCATCGACATAGCCAATTTTGGGGGTGACATAAAGTTGTTCCAGTGGTGGCGTATTGAATGTATCTAATTCATATTCAACTGGGATTCCTTGGTCTGAGAGAAAAAGACGCAAGGAATCCATAAATTAGATAGGTTCCCTCATGTGTCCATGCTGCTGCTGCTATTGAAGAACGGCTAGGGGGACGTCTGAACAGGCTGGCGTTGTTCAGCCAAAGAGACTATGTTTGGCAGCTTACCCAATTTCTGCTGCCCGTAAAGGAGACCCGGGATGAATTGGATAAGTCATCCTGATTGGGTGGAATTATGCGTCGAATTAAATTGCGCGCCAAACCAAAAAACCTTCTGCTACAACAAAAAGACATACGTAACAAGTTAAATCTACCCATGCAGAATATAATTCCAGCCTTTAAGGTTGTTCCACTCATCTTCTTTCTTGTTGGGTGTCAAATGAATAAACATATTCGTTTGATATTTTGTAAGATGCCCACTCTACTTTGTAATTTTGTCTTGAAATTTCCTGCTTTGCCATTGGTCATCCTACAACAAATGGGCTTATGTGTTTTAAGTAATGACCACTCACTCCGAACAGCAATCGTGTGACCAACATGTTGGTGAATTGATTCATATTTTTTTCGAAGTAGCCTTCAAGAAGTTAAGATATCTGTGTAATGTGTGAACAAATCCTGGAAGAAGTACAGCAACTGTGCGGCTTCTTACTTCTGCTCTCACAAGCCATCCAAGTAAGATGAGCTGGACACTTCTGAAGAAATTAGCTGAAATGCGCAAGCATCGTTGTTCAGTGAACTTCTACTCAGTGTTGGTCAAAATTTACTGATGTTGTCTAGACAACTTGTCAAAAACGATGACCAATAGGGATGAATGGTGATAGAGGAATACGATGGTGATGACGATGACGAAGAGAATAGGGATAGAGAGAGGAGACTGATATATTAACTGAAACATCATAGCAGTGCTATGTGACATTTAAAAAGTCTGTCTCCGTTATTTGTTTTTTCTAGTCGATCATGTTTCGTAAAACAATATCTTTCTTTTCATTTGTAAATAGTAAAAAATATCTAGACAGGAATAAGTCTTTTATTGTGACATAAGCTCATCCTATTATCTGAATGTTTGTGCTAGAACGCACGTTCCCACGTCACTTCTTTATATATAAGCAACAATGTGTCCAAAATAACCTCCTCATTCAGTTCTTAGATAGCTCAGTGGTAAAATATAAGAATGAGGATCAATATATATAAGGCTCAATATGTACTATAAAGGGAATGAAATGATTTAAAAAAATATATATTCTTTATACTTTTGATATTTAGCAAAAGTATCTTAGGTGCATATATAATATATTTGAATTATCCAACAATTCTGAAAAAATCTTATCTCGGATTACATATATGAGTTCAAGTCTTGAAAGTTACGTCTGTATTTCTGCTTCATTGTACTTTTATAATTGTAATAGCGTATGTTGATCTAGAACAGTGGTTTTCAAACTTTTTGGAGCCGAGATCCCTTTTTATTTCAGGGTCTATCACATTGATAAATAAAAATGAAATCGTGGGGATCTCAATATAAATAAAAAATAAAATTCATCGCAAATATTTAATGAAAATCCAATATTTGCTCTAAGTTATGGCATTCAATGATACGGATGAAGTTGCCTTGGTTGACACATATTCACAATTCTTGGTGATATTTTTGAAGAATTTAAAGCAATTCACTTTGCACAAGTCTTGATCTATATTTGATCATCATATACAAAAGAGCTTAATATGCTTTTTTTCCCAAAAATATGTTGTAAAGGGTTGCAGCATTTTGACAACTTTTTGAAATAACAATTGACGTTTTAATCTACGCCAAGCCTACATTTAGGGAGGGGTTGCTGTTTAAGCTGAATTTTCGTAGGTGTACACTGGTAGTTATGAATGGGAATTTGGGGTACTATTGCTAATTAGATAACATCAATTTTCAAGAGACCTTTAGAATCTGGTGATTCCTGCTGTTGACGTTTCGGACATTGTGATCCCCAGATCACAGTTTGAAAAACATTGATCTAGAGTGTAAAAGACTGTAATGGCACAAGAAAAACTGAAAAAAAAATCAATGATTGAAATTCATCATGTCAAATTTCAAGAAGATAGCGCTAAATACATTTTTGGATGAAGGCAATATTTAAACTAAAATATCCTATTTTTAATTTATTAGTATAACGATTTTTTTCTATCAAAAGTATTTGTGTCAACATATTCGTCTGGTATTAAAGCTAGAATAAATATTGCTGAGTTGGAGGTCAACAAAATTTAAAAGATAGTTGGAAAAATAGAAAGAAAAGAGTTTTGAATAATAGAATTGAAATTAAAGGATTATTTTTTAAAATGTCCACAATAGACTGAAGTCTTTGGCACTTATGCGGTCAGAGGTCAGTATACGAGGTTCTCATTTTTTATGTCTTTAATACCAGGAGATCGAAGAAAAAAAGTGCGGGGTTTTGCCGCAAAATCAACTCCCATATATTTAGCAGAAGCAGTGGTTCCCAAAACAGTTCAATTCTAGGGCAACACTGAGAGCAGTTGACTGCAGCGTAAGAGAGGAAGAGCCACTAACGTCGAAACTTGGGATCCTTCCGCCATACGCTAGAGTTGAAATTTGTAGTTCATGTACAGTAACAGTTTGAGACAAATCGCTCTCAATTAGACACAAAATGGTGTATAAAGTTTTGTGTGCCGACAATAGCAATATGATTAGGGTCTGCTCGACTGAAAAGCTACGTATTACACATACCACTCGAGGATTAGCTGAAGAGAAACTGACTCCAAAAAGATGGCTATGCAATTTTATTCTCCGGTTCGACTTGTTTCTTTTTCCATCGTTTATTTGGCCCGTGACTTCTGTAGTTTCGAACAAAAACGGTGATCGACATCTTTTTTTTTTTTTTAAAAAAAAGAACAAACACAATGTGAGAAGTCTGTTAAGCGACAAAAATAGATGGGCTGTGGATCAATACTGTTACATACACTTAATGTAATATTTTTATATATATTTACAGAACAGCATATTGTTACGCTGAACCTTATGTTCTTAAGAAAATAATGCATACTAAGCTCAACTATTCACCCTTGGTGATTGATTTATCCATAAAATATCTCTCAACTTTCTGAAACTGAATCCATTAATCTATAGCGCAGGAACAAGATGTTGTTATTCACTATTTTCAATTTGTTTGTTCTACATTAATTTAAGTGTTATAATGCTTTTCTGCTCTCAAGCGTTTAGCTGATCAGTTTCATTAATGTAATATTCCGTCTTCTGCGTAGATAATGCTGATCAATTATGGGATGAGAGAAACTAACAGAAACGCTTCTGACAACTGATACTAAATTATCGGGACGCAGGAAAAGCTCTTGTTTTATACAGATTTTGATGAAGAAAAAAAAAGGCGAAAAGTTAATCCATGAATATTTATTTAATTCCCTAGAAATGGATTTTGATTTACAATCAAATTGAATTATATTGGAAATGTATCAAAGAAGCAAGGCAACGGAGCGACTTATTCTCATTCTTCTCAATTTTTTGTTTGATTCCAGGAACTTGTGAGACTAAAAGTAGGCTAGCAGATATTTCACTTATTATAATGAAGTATATTCACAGTTCTAAACAAAGATGCTCAGCTGATAGCCCATTTGTAATTTTTAAAAAACACAAGGATAGACTTTAACAAGGCTGTAACAATACACAATAATCAACTGGTACATTAAATAAGTTTTTCTGAGTTGAGAAAGTTACACATATATATTGAAACAGTATCACATACGAGGGTGTTCAAAAAATTCTAAGCTCCACTCAGAAGGAAGAATCCTGCAGAACATTTTTGTTGTGGCAAAACACTACTTCTTATGAAACTAGAAAAACCTGAATAAGTCTTTCCAGTTTTCTAAGAAGTAATAGTGTGTTTTAACAACAAAAGTATTCTGCTATTCTCTTCTTTCAAGGTGAGTCTAAAACTTTTTAAGACCTGCTTTTATATATTGAAAGAACTGCACAGAGAGTAACACTTTATATTTTGAAAAAGTCATTTTTATTTAATAAAGTTCCGCTAAAAGACGAAATCGGTAAAATTCAATGGTGTCACGTGCCAAAAAGGCAAGCATAATCGATGCAATAATTTTATCCAATTGAAATAGAATATCTTAATATACAAGTAAAACGGTGCATGGTAACCAAAATCATTCAACTTCTTGCAATTCTTTCCGTGTTTGACTTCTTTTTTCTTCTACTAACGTGAAAATTATAATCAAACTAAAGAAAAATTTTAATTAGATTTTTAATGTATTTGGAATTGATTGATAAATTTTCTAAGAGAAAGAACGTCATGTGCGTGACATCATCGTAAAACGTAGCACAATTTGCTGCTTCGACTCATTGTGCATGCCTCATAAAATTGCTATGCTTGAAAACGAAAGGTGATTGTCACAGAATCAATTTTGTATCAAAAAATGATCATTATTCTTTTATTTATTCTTATTTTTGCATAAACAATTATCAGCGATTGTAATGGTTAAATAAATAAGATAACATAATTCTAATAAAAAATAGTAATAAAAAAGCATGATTTGTTATGTTTATAAGATTTGTCTAAACAAGCAAAATCTCCTGATTATGGGCCACGCATAAAGGACAGAATTTCCTATGAACAGCTTGTGATACTAACACGCTCACCATTAGCTAAAACAGGTGTTCCTGAAAATTGTGATAGTAACATTGACAACGATGGAAATAATCATTAACTGAAATAAGGTATACCAAGTATGGTACAAGGCTACAATTCCATTGATTGATTTAATAGCATATTAAATTTTGAAGGTTTTATTTTAAGCCAAGAGGTTAAGAACCACTTGGTTGTATGTTTATATTCATATTTTTGTTGTCGTTTATGAAGAGTTTTGTGGATATTTTGATACTATCAAGCATTCGTATTTAAAACCAACAAGTTGCAAAAAGTTGTATTCCTATCAAATACTAATGATTATTTTGTTTTTGATAATTATTTTCATTTATTAATAGTCGTTTATTCGCACGCAGTTATAAGGTTTTAAGCAACTAATAGTAACTCTTGGTAAACAAGTACAGCTTCAAGTGTACCGTTGTGGTACCAAAGAGACAGCTGTACCTCTACGACCCCGTTGTAACCCTGGGTTGTAAAAATTGACGAACGCAGGAAACTCTATATAACTACCCAAAAGTTTATTGACTACAGCAACTTGTTGGTAGACGCCGGGAGAAAGAAAGAGGTTATGGAAACAGACACGACCGCGTTAGCTAGACAAAGATAAGCCATGTATACTGGTGAGAAAAAAGAGATCAGACACAGACCTTGTTCAATTATGCTTGTCCGCCGGATCCCGTCTTGTATAATGCTCCCTTTGAAACCCATATCCATAATTAGGGCCCGTAAATTTTCGTCTCTTTACATGGCTAGTGTTCAACTGTAGGTCTTTACCTTATCACGTCTCGTCGTCAACTGCCAAAAGACATAATTTGTTCCCTCACTTCTGCTTGTCGTGTCGGGTGTAGAAACATTCGCTTCCGCCGATTCCATTTAAGCGTGCAAGAATTTTTGGGACCTCCAGTTTTCCTTAGTCATTTTTAACTACAAGAGCGTTGACCTGGTTGTTTGCAGACTGTTTACTTTTTAATTCATTCATTTATTTATTCGATTTTAATTTTCTATGAGCTGTTCTATTACGTTACAATTGTAACTATTCTTAATACAAGTAATTTACAGTTATATTATATCAAGTATTTCTATCGAATACGAATACTTTTTAAACAGTTCTATTTGATCCTTGATGGGACCAGGTACAACAACAACTGGGTTTGAGTCGATTTAATGAAAATGAATGGCTATTCCACTCTCTCTATATCTCAGGAGAGAGATTAACTTGGTTTTGTTTTGTTTTATAGCATATCAACCATTTTTGGTTATTTAATGCCAAGTTCTGTTTTTACATATATATTAAACATATGGTTTGTAAACACATTTTTAAACACACAGTTAAATGATCAAACAGTTCTATTTCTAACAATTACATTTATCATAAGTCATTTGTTTGCATTAAGTTTAAATATCAAATAGTTTTCTTTGATCAATAGATTGTACCCTAGCGGGTGCTACCACTCCGGACCGAGTGGACTTGGGAGCAATGACAATGAAAGGGTACTCAGTATTCCCCGAAGTCTCAGCGTTACTGGATCCTTGTCATCAGATTGTTTAAAGTCATTTACAAGACACTCGTTGGCGGGAGTAATCTTACACCTCTACAGATTAACAGTCTATCTCTGGATTGCCCAAACCAAATGGGATATCCAGAGAGAGAAAGCCTTACCAAATGATGCAGTCATACTCAGAACACCTTTTTTTTGTTGGGTGTCTTCACTTTGCAGGGGATACAGTCAATGTATTCTAAGATCCGTCGATGAAGCAGATTAGACCACAAAGAACGAAGTTATAAATAGTAGCTGAATAAACAAAATATATCTCATTAAAATAAAATAAGAAATAAAGACGTAAGCATTCTCAGAGCCTTTATTAAGGTAAAAAAAGTAACTCAAAGCTAGATCAGATCTTTAATTACAGAGTTGGATTTCTCAATGAATTTAATGATTAACTGATCAGAGTTCTGAGAAGAATTTGATTTCCGACTTGTCTCACGTATAACGCTCTCCTCGAGCAAAGAATAACATAATGCCGACATAAAAAGAACAGTTGCTAAACGAACAGTTGAAAGAACTCTACCAAAAACTTCTGCACATTTTTTTAGTTTTTAAACGAAGATTTACCGTAAATGATAATAAAAAGAAAAGGTCTAGAAAAATTGATGAAGAGCTTTAATAGTGCTGTTCTTTAAACAAACATGTATCGCCGAATGTTTATTTCATGTATGTGTGTGTGTGTGTGTGTGTGTGGGTGGGTGGGAGTGCCCTGACATAAATCATTTTTAGCGTGATATATTCAGAAACAAAAAGCTGAAGAATTTGATGACGTAAATCAAAATCTCGCCTGCGTGCACGCAGGTGAACACACACACACACACACACACACACACACACACACACACACACACACACACACACACACACACACACACACACACACATCTATTCACAAATACAAACACAAACGCGTTATATATATATATATATATATATATAAATTATTTGAATATACATACGTGCATGCATAGATTATATATATATACATACGTGCATGCATAGATTATATATATATATATATATATAAGTTTAGTTTAGTATATCATAAGTCCAAATTGGGCAAATGAAAGAAAAGATAATTTTAGCGTCAATTTTTAACTTTGAGAGAAATAATCACTAACCAATCATAAATCACTAGGAAATACACACGGATACTTTTTCTTACTGCAATAATAGCAAGCAGTGCCAAATTATTATAATTTCAAAACAGGTCTCACATTCCATTCATATATATATATATATATATATATATATATATATATATATATATATATATTATTTTTTTAATCTTTTCTGACCTTACACGAAGTCAGAATTTACATGAAATCATTTTTAGTAGGGAGCTACGCACGAATCGAAATTCCTGAGATCCAGAGAATTATATATTTTACGATTATTCACCCGACCAAACCATGTTGTTTTTATATATATATATATATATATATATATATATATATGTGTGTGTGTGTGTGTGTGTGTGTGTGTGTGTGTGTGTGTGTGTAAGCGTTTGTGCGTGTGGAAATGTTTTTGAAGATTATTTAAAACAACATGGTCACCAAAATTATATAGAATGATAGAAAAAAGGATTTGTCGTACTTCCTTCACATAAAGCAAAACGCTTTATTGTGGAAATTCATTAAAAATATTAAGCATTTAGTACTGAAGTTATTAATCTAGTTCATTTTTGAAAGTTTTTCGATGCCAGTCGAAAGAAATGCCAGTCGAAAGAAATGATTATATATATATATATATATATATATATATATATAAAAGAGAGAGAGAGGCGGGGGAGGAGAGAGAGAGACGGAGAGAGACATAGAAGAAGAGATAATGTATATTTTATAGTTATCCGCTAATGTCAGAAAGCAATTACTTTGTAAAATTAGGATGTTTATTCGATATAGTTGCTTACGTTAGCAGATAATGTTTTATTGTTTCATAAAAGATCTATCCGACGTATTTTTAATTAATGGAATTGGAAGTTAATCGGTTAGTTTGAGAAAGGTTCTGCTGCTAAAAACAGCCGTTGCACTTTACAAGTTAGATCCTTTTGTCAGTCAAAATTCAGTAAAAAAAGTGGGATTTATTTGTGTAGATTTACAAAGATAGAAGAGCAATTTGGTCTTGTTTTAGGATTGACTGCTAATTTAAAGTCTCTTTCCAGATTGATGACCATATGTTGCATTGCTTTAAAGATAGTTTGGTTTGATTTTATGGCACATAAACCATTGTTGGTTATTTAAAGCCAAATCCATTTTTATTCGTATAAATAGTTCTAATTCAGACAATTCAGTTTAGTATAAGGGTCACTGCTCATTTCCCAAAACTCTAGCATTACTAGAACCTCACCATCAGATTGTTTGGTGTCATATCCTGGACACTCGTTGGAAAAGTCTTACTCTTCTGTAGAGATGCGCTCGGTGTATTCTAGAGTCCCAAGCTTTAAAGATAGTGAAATTTATTTATGTCTTTATTTTCCTTACTAAAATTTTTCATGGACTGTTTATTTTCCTGCGGGCATTTTGACATGATTTTTTTTTCATGTAACTTAATTGTACCTCATTTTCTTCGAATCCGAATCACAATGAAATGATTCTAAGCCTGAAGCGAAGTTCCACCATTTATCCAAAGTTGACTTAAAGTTTTACTTCCAATAAAAAGAAAATACCAGTTTTTTTTTTTGTGCAAGAGTCAAGTTGGAACGATTTCGTTCGTTTGATGAGGATCATTACACTGATTGAAAATAAAATTATCAAACATTGTTGAACGATAAGGATTTTGACCTGGGTATAATATCTGCCTGATAAAGATAAATAGTAAATATTCTGATAAGATTTTCAATGTCTTCGACCATCTTACAACATCATCATCATCATCATCATATCGTGCTGGCAGCACGGATATCCCTGACCCTCTCTCGCCACTCCTCCCTATCGTTCATCGCCCTAGGTAGGTCTTCAGGACAACATCCTGTATCCTCACATAGCTGCTGAAAGTACGTTCGAGCTGGTCGTCCTGCTTTTGCGCGGCCATGTGTGGGGATCCATAAGAGTACATCTCTTATGAGTTCATCTCTGCTTCTCCAGCAGTGTCCTGCATGTCTGGTTCGTCTAACTTGAATAGTTTTCGTGATAGGGGGCAGGTGGCCGTACAGTTGGTGTCTTGTGGGGTGTTGCCAGGACTTGTTCAGGATTGCACGCAGCATTCTTGTGTAATTGCCATCTAGTTTCTTCTCCAGTCGTTTTGTTAGCGTCCATGTAGTGCATCCATATAGCAGTATCGATGTGACCGCTGCCTGGAAGAAACTGCGTTTCATTTTATCGGTTAGGTCTGATTTCCATATAATCGATAGCCTATTGATAGCTGTCCATGCTTTCGTTAACCTCGTTTCGATGTCCTTTTCGGTTGATTCGACGCTGCTTCCTAGGTACGTGAATTTGTCTACTAGTTTAAGTGGGGTTCCTTCTAGAGTGGAGATGTCCCCCGTTTGGTTATAGCACATATATTCCGTTTTGTGTGCATTAACATAGAGGCCTATGCTTGCTGCTGCTCGTTCCAAACTATGCAGAAGTGTTTCGGCTTGGTCAGGTGTATTTGCCAGTATCGCTATGTCATTGGCGTAGTCGGCATCGGTAATTGTTGTTGCGGGGTACCTTCTGCTTCTTTTCTTCGTCAGTTCGAAGCCATTCTCTTTGATTTTGTCAATCGATGTTCTAAGTACGTAGTCTAGACAAATGATAAAGAGGTACGGGGCCAGCGTGTCCCCTTGTAGTACTCCTGCTACAATGTCAAAATATTCTGTGTCTCCATCCGGTGATCGTACTTTTACTTTAGTGTTTCTATAGAGAATCGTTATTGCCGCTACGGTTTCTTTAGGTATGCCGTACGCTAGTAGTATTTGTTCCATCTTTCCTCTGTGAATGGAGTCGAAAGCCTTGGTAAAGTCGACAAATATTAATGTCGCTTGTAGGTTCTTTGCCCGTACACCTTCAAGGATTCTGCGGATGGTTAATATTTGTGAGGTCGTGGATCTATTTCTTCGGAAGCCATTTTGGTTTTTTCTAAGTATGTTGTCGATTTTGGGTTCTATTCGGTTTCGTAGTAGGGCATTGTAGATTTTGGCTGCTATGGATGTAAGTGTTATGCCTCGGTAGTTTTTGGCTAATCCGAGGTCCCCCTTTTTAGGGAAGGGGAGTATGCATCCCTTCATCCATCTATCTATCGGATTTTGATTGTATACTGCGTTGCAGCGTCGGAGCAGTATGTCGTCGAATTGTCTGGTCTTCCATACTTCCGGGGGAATTTCGTCCAGCCCTGCAGCTTTCCTATTTTAAATTTTTCTGAGAACCGAGTCGAGTTCTTCTTGTGTGAACGGTCCTAGTTTAATGTCTAATTGTTTGCTAATTATTATGGTGATTGGTTCATGTGTTATTTTTGGTGGGTTTCCAAGTAAGTTTTCGAAGTGCTGTTTCCACAGTTTTATTCTTTCTTGTTGGTTTGCTGCTTTAAATTTTGCTTTGGCTGTGTTCTTTCTTCTGCTCACTTCGTTTATTGTTTGCCAGGCTATTCTAGATTGTCTATCTTCCACCGAGTCTCTAATCTTATCTATCTGTCTTACAACATAGTAACTCTTAAATCGGTGCATTGTATCGTATTCAGTCAAAAGTAACGGTCTTGTTGGTTAATGGCATTTTAACCCTGGTAGGTTATTTTATGAGAAGTCCTCTTAATACATATATTAGACATATCATTTGTAGATGAATATTGTAGGTAACATTTTAAACAAGCCAGAGCTCATTTGTTTCCACTCAGTAAACGGCTTCATGTATTCCTATATAACATGAATAATTCTATTTAGTATTAATTATTCTCAAGCACAAAGATAAATGGTTTCATATATTACTAACAGTAATAGTTTTATTTGCATCCACTTCAATTGTTTCGGGTATTGTTACACGTATATAATACTATCAATTCAATTTAACATCAGTCATTTGTTTGTACACAGTTAAATGGCTAAACAAATCTATTCAACCCAGAGATGGGACTTTAACAGATACTATCAGAGTGGATCTTAGAATAAAGGCTATAAAGTATTACTCTACATTCCCCAGTGTTCCAAAGCTAGAGCCTGATCACTAGATGCAGTTTTGTATAATCTCCATGACTCAACTTTTGGGTGATTTCACTTTTCTGAAGAGATACATTTAGTGTATTCTAAGCTCTACCATTTTATGAGGTCTGAGTACTGTGTTGACACTTATTTTGAAAGCTGTACACGTTTAGGTTTACATAATTGAACATTATTGGCCTAATAAGTAGAGTATTCGCCAATGGTTTGAAATACTGAGGTTCAATTCAAGGTCGAGTCATACCAGAGATTCAAAAATGGTACTTGATGCCGCCTTCCTTAACACTCAGCATTATAAGGTAAGAATCAAGAGTAAAGTGGAGCAATCTAGGGAATGGAGTTGCGCCCTCCCCAAAACCTAGTTGTAGTAGCTATTGAAAAGGGAGCCTTCGAGTCACCCTCGACAAAAGTCGCCAACTTCACTTTTACTTTTACAATAATCCAAATAAAATGGACAGGACTTCGTTTAACGTTTGGTGCCTGGGGGCCCCTAAAGGAATATACTGAGAGGACCATGCATTTTTTTTTGTAAATGGCCGCGTACGGGTGTTGATTCGAGAGTGGCTCTAATTATAAAATGACTTCAAGTTATATCTGATTGAGTAGGAAACCGGATATATCCGTACTATGACCCAAGAATATACCCTACACATCCAACTGGTAAAATAAAATATATTCAGTGTTGCTATTTGTTTTTCCATCAATAATAATCTGTTTTCAGCAGGGTTACGAAAATAAGAACATGCACTTTTCTTAACTCCTTAAATCATTTTTTCACTCATTCCTAGTACAATGTATCAATAATTATCTACTTAGGTCAGCTCTGATGCAATCAATATATATGGGGAAACGATAAGGCTTGAACTCACTTCAATAATAACAGGTTACATATCATTGCTTGAAGTCCAGCAACCCTGTGTATGTAGCTGTGATTATCACTTACCTAAAATATCTTAAATATTTATACCAGTGGTTACATACTAAGTAAAGACAAAACAAAACAAAGCAAAACAAAAACTTGCTCATTATTATTTCTGCTGCCCACAAGTAAACAGTTTAGGTCATTGCCTTTTAAAAATATTGCTTTGTCATTTAAAACGAAAATCTTAATCAAAACACTTTCATCACTGATTTAGTTTCCTTATGTGTTAGTATTTTCTGCTCTGTCAATAATACTTGGCAGAATTCAACTTTTATAATCACAGAAAAATAATAGATAAATAAATAAACAATTACAAACGCTTGCATGCGTGCACAAATTGACTCATTTGTAAATGCTTTTATATTTAATCTTTGGAACATGGTAAAAATGAAAATTAGAAACGAGAAAAAATAACGGAAATAACTTAGAACTTAGATTCATTCGATAGAAATGGAAACGGGGACCCTTGTTCAAACCAGGAGGAGACTGTTGCACTTCAATTTGCGCTAATATCCTTAAGGAAGGTATGAATACTTCTTTTTCTCCTCCAGCTATTGTTAATTATTAGAGAGAACTATTTCTTTTTTGTCCTTGATAAGGTTACCAGTCTAAGAGAAAGAAAACTGAATTCAAACCAGCTTTTGAGTCACTTCTTGTTCGTTGCAGGAGGTTTCACCGTTCATTCTTTCTTCTCATTTTATTAACTCATGAACTAATATGATCCACTCTTATGTAAATCATTTACTAGTTCAAAAAGCAGGATTAAGAAATCACAAAATTAACCTTTAAACATTTTCTATCACAGACTTTAAACTGAATCTCATAGACTACGTCTACTTGTATAATTTCTTCTTATATACAATCCCAAGTTACATCCATTTATCAGATCTGGTTATATGTTGAATTTCTCACCCAACAAGATAGCTCCGTTTCCTTTTTGCAGAAATTCTCCCTGTGACCATTTCTGAAGTGTACAAATGACCAGCTCAAGTACAAAGATATGTTATTTCCCTATTATTTGATAATGTTTCACTGAACATTGTTAAATTGTTCTCCTATCATTTATCCCAGGGTCATAAAGCGCTTGGATTTATTCAAAGTATAGCATCTATATCCTACATGAGTGGTAGTAAGAGGTTAAATGTGTATGAATTCGTATTTTTAAGGAAAATAACCGATTTTTTTTCCGCAGAGAACGCTTGACATAGCCAGAGATATCGAAGCAGGCTTTCGTTCAGGATTATAATCTTACTAGCTTTGTTGTAACTTACGGGATCATTTTAATAATCTACTTGTCTTGGGGCAAACTGGTAACTAACACCCTCATGTTCCACAACGTTTTCATTTCATTGGCAAAATCCACGTATTTATCCTACTTATCACCTTCCTTCACCTTTACTCCATAATCCACTGGAACAGCAAAATCCATTCGATGAGAGGTTCTGTTCTTGTTAGTAAAAACTGGGTCTGGTCTTCTGACCTAGATTGGGTGATGCGTTTATATTTCAAAGTCCGAGAGAATTGTATGTCTCATTTTTTTGGACAGATTCTGTTTTTTGCAAATATTCTTCATCAGAATGATGAAACTTCAATCTCTTGCACAATTCCTTGGTGATCCTTCCAGTCATGCTGTTCTGGTATTCTTTTTGTGCTAGTTTGCTGCATTCACGTATAAGAATGACTATGTCATCTCTGTAAAAATGTAGTCTATACTTGCTATTCTCTTTTTGACATAATTTGTTCTTACGGCTTTTAATAATAATCTTTGCCAGCTATTTTTACACCAGCGTCAGTTGGTAATCTTTCACTGGAGTCTGAATGCGAGCAAGTCTATTCAGATTTCAAGGACTCTAATAAGTAATCTGTTTTAATAGTGCGATGGTTTGTATAGTCTCAGATCTTTCTTTGATTTCCAATTCCTTAATTCTTTTTTCAAGTCTTTGGCAACAATTCCAAACGCACCGGCTACAATTTGTATCACCCGCACTCTCCACAACTTTTTTAGTTCTCGAGTAAAATCCAATCTATCGTTTGTATTTCTTTTATTTTTTACTCTGTGGTCTGTTGGAATGGCAAAATTCACTGGATTGCAAGTTTTTTTATCTTGTTAATCAATATTAGGTTTGGTCTTCTCGTTGGGATTAAGTGATCCGTTTGTATCTCAAAATCTCTGAGAATTTTATGCGTCTTATTCTCAATGACAAATTCTGGTTTGTCCTTATACCCTTTTTTTGATATTATCAAATTTTAACCTTTTGAACAATTCCTTGCTGACCACCATTTCAACTCAGTTGTGCCTAATCTTGTACTCGTCTTGTGCTAATTTGCTGCGTTCGCTTGTAATGTGATTAACCGTCTAATCTCTGTCTCCACATAACCTGCACTTGCTATTCTGTTGCGTATTATCAGTTTTCGTTTTAATAGAATTGGTCAAATAAACAGCATTTTTGTACTGCTATTATTATTATTATTATTATTATTATTATTATTATTATTATTATTATTATTTACTCCTAGGGAGTTTTTCACATGAGCGTTAGCTGATGGTCTTTCACTGAAATTTGAGTGACAGCAAATCTCCTCAAGCATCCTGGGCTCTTCTCAGTATTCTGGCAGATCTAAATAATATAGTTGCTTGGATGGCCTCCACTCGTCCTCTTATATCTAAGTTCTCCTGTCCCTTTAATAAGACTTCGTTGATTATACCAAAAGCTCTGATTATGATTGGTATAAAAGCCACTTTTATGTTTCACACTTTTTTCAATTCCCTTGGAAAGTTAAGGTATGTACCCTTCTTTTCCCTTTCTACAATTTTACTCTACGGCAAAGTCCACAATTTTGCAAGTTCTCTTTTTTTGTTGTTGATTATTTTAAGGTCTGGTCGTCTAGATGAGATTAGGAGATATGTTTATATGTCAAAATCACATAGGAGTTTGTGTGTCTCATTCTACAGGACAGACGCTGGATTGTGCATATACTATTTGTTCATATGGTCAAATTTAAATTTCTGGCACAATTCCCTGTGGATCATCTTACCAACCCAGTTGTGTCTAGTCTTATACTCTTTTTGTGCTAATGTGCTGCATTCGCTTATTATGTGATTAATGGTTTCGTCTCTATCACCACACAACCTAGATTTGCTATCATTATTATTTGTTGTTTTGTTGCGTCTTATCTATTCTTGCTTTGATATGATCGGTTCTTATAGCGTTGTTTTGTGCTGCTCTTTTGAGCACACAATAAGTATCTAGACATTTTGGTATGGGCACATTTATTGATAGTACACACATGAAACTCTAGACTCCTTCGAAGTAATATCCTCCGACTGCAATGCACTTGTACCGTTCCAACAACTTCTGGAAGGTCCCATGGAAGTCCTCTTGTGTGAGCGTGTCAATGACCTTCGTCACAGCCTCTTTCATCTCCTCAATTGTCTCATAACGATAGCCTCTGAGCTTAGGGAATAACCAAAAGTCACAGGGAGCAAGGTCTGGACTACAGGGAGGCTGATGAAGCGTCTTGATGCCCGTCTTGGTCAAATAGTCTGTGACAAGGATGAAGTTGTGGATTGTTGCATTGTCCTGGTGGAAATGCCACTGACCCGATTTGAAGAGTGCTTGCCTCTTCCGACGGAATCTCTTCCTGAACTTCCTTAAAACCTCAACATAATATTCCTTATTGATTGTCTGTCCAGTGGGAACCCAGTGCATGTAGATCATGACAGTGCTGTCAAAAAATGGATCATCAAAAGTTTGTGGGTGGATTTGCTCTGTCTGGCCTTCTTGGGTCTGGAAGAGCCAGCATGCTTCCACTGGGAACTCTGTTTCTTGATCTCTGGGTCATAGCAGAAGTTCCAGCTTTCATCGCAGGTCACAAGAGCATCAAGAACTGCGGGATCTGCGTTGATCAGCTCGACCATCTCCCTGCTGTCATGATAACCTCCTACTTTCTGATCTTCTCTGAGCAACCTTGGGACAAACTTCGCCCAAATCTTCCTCATCTTCAGTTCCTCGCGATTAATTGTGTGTACAGTTCCCACTCTGACATCAAACTGTGCACTTATTGTCTCTATAGACACACGACGGTCCTTATCCATGAAATTCTTTATTTGGCCCATCAACTCAGGTGTATTAACTTCCTTACTTCTCTCAAACCTCTCATCATCCCTCACAGACTCCATGCCTTCCTTGAATCTCTTATGCCACTCAAAAACTGATGCCCGATTCATGCAAGATGCTCCAAAAGCAGTCTAAAGCATTCCATACGTTTCTGTGGCATTTTTCCGAGTTTAAAACAGAATTTTATTGCATATCGTTCTTCTAAAGTGTCATCACGTTCAGATTGGATTTTTGAAATTCACCAGCAGTGATAATCAGGCTTTAGAAGTGTGTATTTCAGTTGCTGCTATAGTTGTTCATTTGAACATGAAATCATAAAAATTGGTCAGTCATCTCATAAGATGTATAGCAATAACATACTGAATCTTCACGAGGCTACGACAATTTTAAATGCCTGTACAAAAAAGTATGGAAACTTATTGAAGGAAACGTATTGTGGAAAATGGTGGCCTTTACTAAAATCCATGTGACATCAAGTCTCCAGGACACTTCATAGTATTGCAATTAATCTCAGTTGTGTTTGGTTTGGGTTGGTTTGGTCTCTTTGTTTTAAAGCATATTAACCTTCCTGAGTTATTTAATGCCAAAGCAATAATTGTAGAAGAACAGAAGTGCTACTATTTAACCTAGACTTGAAGAAGTAATGAGAACACACTTTTCCCTCTAGTATTCGTCGGAAAGTGAACGTAATAGCGCTAGTGGAATTCGAACTTACTATGGTGTCACAGTCCAGCATGTTAACCACTTGTCTACGGGGACTCCCAACTCTCAGCAATATTGAACCCTTGATGGTATCTATTATTCCACGGATTTACACCTTTCTCTGTCTCTTTTCCAGTATCTTCATGATTTTACCGAGTGATCCATCAGTGATTGAAATCACTATCACTCTTATGTTCATTAACTGTTTCACATTTTTGGCAAAGTTCAAGTCATTTTCTGTTTTTTTTGTTGTTTTTTTGTTTTCTTTTTACTCTTTGAACTGTTGAAGCAACGATTTTAACTAGTTCACAAGTTATTTATTTCACTAATTACAAAAAGGTTTGGTCTTCGGGCAAAAATTAGGTGTTTTAGATAAATTTCCCTGGGTAAAATCTAGTTTGTGTGAGCACCGTTTTTTTTTTTTTTTTGGATGGTCATATTTTAGTCGGTGCACAATTCCCAATCGATTTCCCTCCTAACCCTGTGGTGGTTGTCGTTTACTCCTTCAGTTCCACTTTGCTGCATTGGCTTATTATATCATTGTTTTAACACTTTCTTTTACCTTACCCTTTTTCTGCATCTTATCTATCTAGGATTTTTATTTCGTGATTTTTCAACACAAATTTTAATTTCAATTTATTTTTTGCTGAATATTGTGTGGCAACAAATCTCCTCAGGTCTCTGGTACTCTTCTAAACATTCTAGCTGATTTCATAATGCTGTCGACTGGAAGTTTTCGATTCTGATCACCAATTCCTCCAGTTTCCTTTCCTTAACAATTGTGTAATTGTCCAAGAGCATCAACTCCCACTGGTATCAGCGTTAACTTTATGTTCAACCGTTTTTTTCTTTCCTATAGTCCTCTAGAACGCCAAAATCCAGAAGACTACACCATTCTTCTTCTTCTTCTTCTTCTTCTTCTTCTTCTTATTATTATTATTATTATTATTATTATTATTATTATTATTATTATTATTATTATTATTATTATTTTGAAGTTACATTAGATTTATGCTATTAGTATTTGATCAATAGACATAATATCTAGTTGGTTTATTATAGTGAAAATATAAGAAAATATTAAAGTAAGCCATGAACCGCTACAATGTCTGTTGTCTTTGTATGGAATATCATTAGTTACTAAGCTTGCTCCAAAGTCACAGGTGGAACATAAGATTGAGCGATTACGTCAATATTCTAAATGGGAGGAGTTACAGGAGTTATGATTTGTTTCTTTGTCTTCAGTACTGTTACATCACGTATGCAACTGTAGTTATGAAGTTGGTGGAAAAGAAAACATAATAACAATATTATATTAAATAACTGAAATTATTTAATGAATAATCAGTTGATTTACAGTAATGTCTTGCTGAAATCACCGGTACCCGCTAGATTGGCGAAGTTAATCAATTCAGTACTTTGGATATTGACCATATAGTAAGAGAAAATAACTACTTTTACTTTATGGTCACCTTTCTAAGTATTGAGCTGATTAACTTCGCCAATCTAGCGGGGACCGATGATTTCAGCATGACCTATGTCTGTATAGAAAGCTCAGCAAAGCTGTCTAAATAAAAACAATCAATAATGGAACTGTTATGACAATATGTTAATTAGAGTTCGTCATTGTGTTTCTGTATTGCTCAGTCAGGTGAGTATAGTAGATGTATGTTGATACACTCTACATGATAAAAGACACTCCCAGATATGGATTAAATTGTACTATTACTATCCTTCTACATGGATGGTTTTAGCATTAAATAACCTATGAAGATTGATATCCAATTAAAAAAAAACCCAAATAAGCCAAATGAAATTGGACTCAGAAGATGGTTGTTGGAGAATTCTACGTTTGAATTAGGTGAGAAAAAAAGAGTTGTTTAAAACATTACAAGAAGCTCTCAAAGATTTTTTGCGTTCAAAATCCTGCATCTCATAGAGGCTTAAATATTAAACAATTGGTAATACACTAAAGAGACATCGCGAAATAATGAATTTTAAAATTTCTATTTTGTTGTCACCTTCATCGCTCTCAGTGTTTCCTGTGACACGTTTGAGGGCTGTATTTGGCTCACAAACCGCATTTAAAATGAAGGAAAACATCTTGTGAAAGCGTGTATGAAGACACCTCTAATTTGTCTCAAACAGAAAAAGGGTTAGAACAATTCTTTGGATAGTGTTTCGTTCTCGTGTATTTTTTGTTATAACTTGGTTTTTCTATTAATTATTTTTGTAAAATATAGATACTAACCCATTACATCAATACAATTCAATAGAAGCTCCTTGCACTTTGTTAATATCAGAACTGGAAACTTTAGAGACGTTCAGAATATACGGATTGTATAATATTTAAAACGACGAAGCAAAGTCACGGTACAAGTAAAACGTCAGCTGCTTTTCCTTAGTGATATTATGTAGTATAATTTTAAGATTTTCAGTTTGTTTTATATATTTAATATTTTGACTTTGATAGTTATTTGTACAAAACCCAGCCGAATCAATAAAAGAAATTGAGTTTGAACAAAGTTTATAATTTAATCATTATTTCTGTCCCAAAGTATTAGCAGGTGTTCTGGAACAATGTCAGAAATTTGTGCCCCGAGAGTCACCAATATTCAAGATAAAAAAGCAAGTTACCTCCATGACTTCTATATCTTATGTACCGATTAGTATAGCTACCTGTTTCTATTTGCTCATATTTATCTTATTCTGTTCAGATGTTTCACTGTATTTAGCTATGTATTTATATGCCCATTTATCAATTTATAGAAAACTAGTATTGAAATATAAAGTCCAACGTATAGCAGTTAGTTCAGATGACACAATGTGTGTTGTGTAGAAACAATAAATAGGTAATAATAAGTAATTCATTTTTTACTCAGAAAGTTCGGGTCAAAAGCTAACTTTTTAGGGCAGTAATTTTGTAGTAATTTTCTACAAAAGTTGCCGAAAACATGTATGAATATATCTCTTAGGTTTTGCATATTTGATAAATAAATCAACTACAAGATTGCAGTGAGACGGTAAAAAACTACTTTGAATGAATTATCTACTTTGAAAATCTGCTTTCGAAATATTGATTTTAATCTGAACTCGAACATTGACTGCTGCCGTTGGAGACTGACGTCCAACAATCACGTCAATCAGAAATTACGATTAATAGATTTAATGCTACCAGTGATAAATATGAATGAAAAATATACACAAAATTACGAAAAACAAACTTGCATTTATTTATACTTCGGTGAAGAATATCATGCAATAGCTTTCCGATCTCATTCAACCTGTTAAAATCATTTTTGTTAAGGATCACGCACAAGTAAGTTTATTTATATATGTGAACACTTGCACATTTACTTTCCTTTCTGACAGATAAATAAATAGCAGTAAACTAAGCGTTTATTAGTTTTGGCACTTGGCCAAGTGTATATACTGCTTTGTAAGGGTCATGTTTATAGATAGGTACATATAGAGATAAAATATATTTATAGAAAGGGCGCTTCAAAAATATAACCTGGTATTTATTTCCATGGAAACTACAACAGAGACAGAGAGCCTAACAGCACCTTTAGATTGGGCAATTTTCATGCTACAAAACATTATTTCTTAACATAGTCGCGATGGTTTTTGCCAGAGATGTACAGAAGCCACTATTGCGCCCAAGTAAAAATTTGAACCAGTAGAAGTAACTAGAATTCTAATTCGAGCTCGTAGTTGTGACACTAAATTTTGACACCAATGATACTATTGTCCAGCCCTCATCATGGTTCAGCATATCCAGAAAGATGTGCATTTAATGTTTTTTCTGCTCTCGTAAGAACACCCATGAGACATACTTAACACAAATCCTTTCCAATGCATTTAGACCAACATTCAGCTCGCCACCCAGTTCAATTCGATGAATATAAAAATAGGGCAATTATTTTTGCATGGGGGATTTCTATGGGACACATCTGCTTCACATGCACTTTTATGTCAGTCGCCATTTTCATCGACAGCTGCTCAGCTGCTCTCTGTTATAAGGGAACAAAAATATGGGTGGTTGGCAGAAAGGTAAAACCTTTACTGTCCCTCATCAAATTGTGTCTCTGACATTGTGATCCACTGTCATAAAACAGGGGCCATTACTTTTCGAGTGAACCTCATTTTATGCAGCCTGATTTGTTTTCTAGCTCAAGAACTCACTGAAATATAAACTCGTTGATCATAAAATGAATAAAAGTACAGCTTGAAGTAGAAACTAATCAATAATTTTAAGTACAAACTAATCGATAATTCTAAGTAGGCTTTTATTTCTGCAATTAAATTGTGGAGGTTTTTATTGATCGCAACAAAATTCGTGCTATCTTTTCTGCTTAAAAGAAAATATGCTAATAATGCTTGCAAACGTGAAATACATTTCACATTGTTATTTCTGAGAGGTGAAGGATAAGAAATATTTTCTATTTTCACTGGGTTATACTCGATACTTTTCTATTATAGCTTAATCCTACAAATGTTCTCCTTACTCATTATTTTATTGCACAAAAACAAAATAGTGAGTAAATACATTTTCAAATGAATATGAGAATGATCATTGGCATACCCAGCTTATTAATTAATGATTAAAAGAATCTTCTTTCGCTAACAAGGAGAATATAACACCCTTCAAAAAGAAATCATACAATCGGCAGAAATTAGAATACGCTGATTGTATGCTGCAGAATAGAAAGATCCCATCAAAAAAGTGGGTATTTTGGGTGTGGCTCTAAACTGCATCTTGTTATGATTCTCCAATGGTTATAGAATATCAGTTTTGCTGGATGCAGAGATCTGTCAGAATGTGGTAGTAGATGTATTGTTACCAAAAAAATTGGTGAGTTCTATTCTGAATATGTTTTATAGCATTAGAATTAAGTTCTAAGCCATTAAACATAGGGAAAAACACCGTGCATCATTCAGTAGGATTGAAAGCTATTGAACCGGAAGTTATTCTGAAACCACGGCTCTGATTGGATTGTTTCAGTCAGGGAACCAAAACAGCTCTAAAATTTTAGAAGTTAGGAATAAGTTATCAGTTGAGGGGTTTGGTTAGAACGAAATGGTTGTTCCATTTGTGCTTTCAGCTCCCTGTAATGATCGTGGGGGTAAAATGTTTGCTTTAAAATAAAATATGCACATAAAAATGGTGTCCACGTTGTTGTTAATCCACTAAAAAAGAATTACAGTTGGGCTAACAGCAACGAACAAAACCATGAGAGAAGACACTGAGATTCAACAAGAGGCGAAAACAATAAAGATGGCGTTCGACGACAGAAGACAGACAGAACGCTGACCAACGTCGTGCATTGAAGAAGCGTAATGTAAGATATAAGAATAAGACCGAGTAAATCAGCGAAAGAGTAAAACGCAAATGTAATAATGTGACTTCAGAATTCAAGGAAAAAATTTCCAACTGACATGAGGAATCCACTATTTGCTTATTATGATAAAATCCGATTGCTGGATAGAGTAACACGTGACAGTGAAAAAGAAAGGCCTCCATTGAAAGATACGTACTCACTTTTCCGATTGTGGAGACCAGGGAGTTGGTTGGTTCGGGCTTACATGATAAGAAAAAGATAAATAGAGAAGATCGAACAGAATGTCCCAGTTCTTGCATCGACAGCCCTTAATGAGTAATTTTCGATACGATGGTCTGAGTGTCAACTAATGTAAGATCACACTATTAAAGCTTTCCGAGAAAATGGGAAAAGGGGGAGATAATTGTTATCAAATGGCGTTTACCTGCTTCTTTCCATCATTAAAACAAAATAAACGCTGTCACCTCGGAGAGACATAGAGGGCTTTTGAATCCTTTTACAACAATGCTCTCCGGGCACAAAACTTGGTCTTAAATAGAAAGTAATCACTGTACTATACTGTCCATGTCTATATCTCTCTCTTTCTCTGTCTGTCAGTTTGTCTGTTTGTCTGTCTGTCTGTCTGTCTCTTTCTCTCCCACTCTCTCTCCTACGCTTTTTATCTTGTTTACTTTCTTCTTTTTTTTATCTCTCGCTGTAATTAAATACACTTCAGTCATCTCCCTTCACTGCGCCACTTCGAATTCTTTTTCCTTTTTCAATTTCCCTTTCCTTTCAATTTCGTTTATCTTTCTTTCTTTCTTTCTTTCTTTCTTTTAAAAAGATTTCAGTCAATCTATGCTCTTGTGTTCTCTATTCACCAACACAACTGATTTCGTCATCACGTATACAAAGACAAATTGAATTTCAAATCCTTATATAAATAATCTCTTCATCTGAGCTATTAACAAGACTAGAAGTCTTGGCAATTGAACAAATATATAAACGAGTAGAAGAATGTAATGGAAGAAAGTGGGGAAATAGCTTGCTTGCATTCTAAATCCTGACTTTTATCGAGATTCTAAAACTGGTCTCTGACTGTAAGCAAATGTCTCTTTTAAAGGAGACCGAAGTAACTAGTCTTTCAGTATTTATATCTTTCATTGACAGGTTCTCTGAAATTTTGAGTCGCATTTTTTGATACAAAGAAACTTGTCGGTAAACCTGTTTTAATATCTGACAATTCTATTCATCGTAGATTATTGGGCCGTCAGAGAAAACATATTATAATGGATGCGGTAAAATAATGGTTGGCTAGACAGAATAAATATAAGAGAGACAAAATGGCAGACTTCAGAAAGGAAGTAGGATCTTGACATGTTCCAAACAATCGACTTACGTACATATGCACTAAGAGTCAGGACTTTTGGCAGACTGGTAACTGAAAAATGAGTAATTCCATATCAAGGCGAAAAAAATGGTTGGCTTGCTCTCCCAGAAGAAATCCTTGATATCAATAGAAAACAAAGCTTATTACGATTATTACTTGTAGTAGTCAGTGTATCGAGGGGATATGTTTGACAGGTTTGGTACACAGGCCGTGAAATAGGAGCTCGAAAACAGGTTAACACATATTGACATACATAA
>OY757916.1:79277172-79319672 GCA_963585895.1 Sepioteuthis lessoniana | reverse complement strand
TGTACTGAAGAGCTGAGGAGACTTGCTGTCACTTGTATTCCAGTTAAAAAACTAGCGGCTAAAACAGGTGGAACTTCAGTGAAAGGATACCAGTTAGAGCTGATGAGAAAAGCTTGCAAGCAGAATTATGATAGATAATTTTTCTGGGACACAGATTCAAAATAATTACTCAATCCAAGTAAGAAAGGATCTAGTGATTACGAAAAATATGACTGATTTTGCAGTTCTATTATATAACAAAATGAAATGGAGATAAATCGAGGACCAGGACAAATATATAATAGATCTTGGTAGAAAATTGTCGAACATGAAAATGACATTTGAAGACATCATTGTAGTAAAAATAAAAACGAGCTCATGATGTGTGTGGGTCTTTGCTAGTATTTTATCCTATAAAGACATATTTATGAATTTTTCGAAAAGAATTTTGTAATTATCTTTATTTTAATTGTTTTCAAAGCACATTTGCTTTATATTCAAGCTGCTTTTAAATTGAAAAAAAAAATTATAGACATATGTATGAGTGATATTTTGTTTACACTATATGTAAATAAACATATATTTAGCTATCTATCAATCTATCTATCTATCTTGCTAGCAAAATAATTAAATACAGATTTTCATTCATTGTTAGAGAAAATTGTTGAATTTAGCGTCATTATTAAAGAGGTGCGCGCTGAAATTCCTAAACTACTGGATTCTATAGTGGTAATGGGTATAAAATATAGAACATTGACAATACCATCCAAATCACCCTAAATTTTTGGCAATATGATAAAAATAATGAAGATACAATGGATTTTATTCACCGATATTATGTAAAGGTAGTTCATCATCAAAATCAAAACTCTTCAGTGTGGGTTTGGTTAGATTTAGTTTAGCATTATATGTGCATGTACGTATAAATGTGTGGACCATTTTAAGTAGTTATTCATATTTACCACCCCCACCTTCGCTCGGGCAGGATATGACATAGGGTCAATTTTTTAAGTGGAGTTTAACAGGCTTGAATTCAGAGTTTTCTTTCTCCTAGACTAGTTGCCTCACCAAGGCTGAAGAACCTAGTCTGTCCTACTATTTACCTATAGCTGAAGGGAGAATAATTGGATTCATACCTTTCCCAAGGATATTAGTGCTATGTGAAATGCAATTAGCCTAGTCAAGGATTTGAACTCGTGTCACCGTGTCCATTTCCTACGACAATAACCATTACACCACCGGCACCTCAATTTAAGTAGTTCTTGCCTGAATTTTTATTTCAACGATTCATTGTATAATGTTCAATTTATATCGTGTAAAGATAGGCGACTTTGGTTATCTACATTGCCTTTAATTGAGGTTGACCCAGCATTACTATGCAATAACCCTAGGTTTTGTTGGTTTTATGTCACTATGGGGGTATGCCAAGTCCAATGCAGTTTTTAACTGATCTTTGACTCTTGATATATTTACTTTTTTCTGTTTAGTCAAATGTGCTGAAGTCAAATTGGCAATGCAACATCCGCAGATGATTTCAATTGTAAATATATTTTGATTTTCCATCCATTTCCTACACATTACTCTTACAAATCTTTATACTTTTCTAGATTACTGTCAATATTTCCTCCCCAAACAATGTCAACTCGATAACAAACTTTTTGAATTAACTGAGTTGATCACACACACACACACACACACACACACACACACACACACACACACACACACACACACACACACACACATTTTATTTTATTTTATTTTAATTTTATTTTTATTTTATCAATTTATGTCATCTTATTTTATGTTATTTTAATTTTATTTTGATGTTATTTTTCAATTCTTTTAAAGAATGGTAGAAGGACAGGCAAGCAGTATATATCATGGGAAACTTCATGTATCTGGGTGTTCTGACTGTGGCAAGGTATTAGGCACTGATCTAAGATAATCTAGAGATAATTTTGGTAAAACTCTAGAGCGACTTATGAAATATTTTACTGGTATGGTGATGCACAAAAATGTCCCTGTTTAAAGTAGTTTAGTTTGGTTTGTTTTAATTACTTTCTTTAATCACATTTCAACCTTCGTGGGTTATTTACTACCGAAGCCATCCTTCTCGAAGAAAGGTAGCAATACATTTAAGACCATAGTTTGGGGAATAAGGAGTTTTATACTTTCCCCGAGAATAATAGTCTGAACGTGGAGTTTGAACACGTTTATTATGATGTCGCAGTCCAGATCGTTACCCACTTCACTACGAAGATTTCCCATGTGTTAATGTGGGTCGTAGTAAAGTTTCAATAAAAATGAAATATAGTAAAACATACGTATTTTATATTAGAACAACACATTATTCCATATATATATATATATATATATATATAATTTAATTATGAACTCTAGAAATTCCATGGAGGGCGCACAATCATCAGGAGGAAATATCAGATATATAATCTGATGATTGTACACTCCACAGGAAACTTCAAGAAAATGACTTCAAGTGTTCATAATTTGAACATTTCAAGTTTCATGCGTGTTCTCTCATATAAGCATCAAGCACTTTTTATACGAAAACCTTTCTTTTTCGAATTTCTTTATGATCATTATATATATATATATATATATATATATATATATATATATATATATATATATATATATATATAATTGTTTTTGGTCCAATGCGAGGAAAGTTATTACGAATAGGTCTGCAAAGGAAGCTGAATTTGGTTTCCAGATTTTTATTATTTCAATTATCTGTGCTCTTCGCACGTTTCAGACTTTATCATTTTTTTCAAATTCATTTGCAGACCTGTTCATTTTAATATCTATCTATCTATCAATCTATCTACAGAGAAAGAGAGAGAGAGAGAGAGAGAGAGAGAGAGAGAGAGAGAGAGAGAGAGAGAATTTACTACTCGAAATCGTCTTTAAAACAAAAGGGTTAAATGAAGAGCCTACATTTTAATCTATCATTGTCACGATGTTACGGAAAATCAACAGAACCAATAGATAGGAAGAAAAGATGAATACAATAATTTCATTAGGCATTTTTAGAAAGAAAATTGTACTTTTTGAAAAATATCAATCGAGGCCAGCTTTTTGGTATTTCTTTTAAAGTGACAGAAAAAGTCCATTTCTTGGATCCTGAAGGCATTGTACCGAACAAGGGAAAAACATATTGGATAATATTTCCTTTGATGAAGGTAAAGAAATAAACATTTTTCCACCTAGATATATTGGAAGATATTGACTTATATAATATTATTAGTGATATATATATATATATATATATATATATATATATATATATATATATATATACGCTCGTGTGTGTGTGTGTGTGTGTGCTATAGCCTATGATAAGCTTCTTTTGTCATGTTTTGTATTGTAAAACCTCCCTTTAACAAATATCCTTCCGGCAAACTATATCAGCTGTCTTTGTATTGTAAAGAAGGGATTATTTTCGCATAGGTGCAGCTTCTGCATTTTTGTATATTCGTTTTTAGTTAATATTTTCTTGTATTATCTACACTTCCAAGCAAATAAACTAGGAAAATATTAAAGGAAAGTGTTCACACTGAGTTAGAGTTGATTGGTAATAATAATAATAATAATAATAATAATAATAATAATAATAATGATAATAATGTCACGCTACTAGCACGGATCTCCCTGATCCTCTCTCGCCACCCATCTTTATCGTCAATCGCTTCTGGGAGGTCTTCAAGACTACATCCTGTATCGGCACAGAGTTGTTGTATATAGGTTCTAGCTGGTCGTCTTGCCTTTGTCGTCCATGTAAAGGGGTCCACTGGAGTATGGCACTTACTTCTTCAGCAATGTCCCGCATGTCTGGTTCGTCTAACTTTGATAGTTTTGTGATGAGAGGTAGGTTTGACGTACAGCTGTTGTTTTGTGGAATGTTGCCTCCAGGACTTGTTCAATATTGCTCGCAGCATTCTTGTGTAATTGCTGTTAAGATTTTTCTCGATACGTTTAGTTAGCGTTCATTTAGTGCATCCATATAGCAGTATCGACACGACAGCTGCTTGGAAAAAAATGCGTTTTATTTTATCGGTCAGGTCTGACTTCCATACGACCGATAGGCTATTGATAGCTGTCCATGCCTTTCCTAGTCGCGTGTTGATGTCCTATTCGGTTGATTAGACACTGCATTTTAGGTAGGGGAACTTGTCCACTACTTTCAGAGAACTACCATTTAGGGTGTCCTCGTGGTGTAATGGTTAAAGCGATGAACTGCGGAATCGTAGTACGCGAGTTCGTACTCCAGTCGCGCTATTACGTTCACTTTCGGGCAAATACCCTTGGGAAAGGTATGAATCCAATTATTCTCCCTCCAGCTATGGGTAAATAGTAGGACGGACTAGGTTCTTCAGCCTTGGTGAGGCAACTAGTCTAGGAGAAGGAAAACTCTGAATTAAAACCTGTTAAACTCCGCTTAAAAATTGACCTTGTGTCATATCCTTCCCGAGCGGAGGGGTTGGTAAATAGTACCATTTAGTGTGGATTTATCGCCTCTTTGATTAAAGAAAATACATGTATTCCGTCTTGTTGGCGTATACATAGAGGCCTATTCCTGCAGCTGTTCGTTCCAGACTATGTAGAAGGGTTCCGGCTTGGGGGGTGTACTTCCTAGAAGCACTTTGTTATCAGCGTTGTCTGAGTCCGTAAATGTTTGTACAGGGTATATTCTGCTTCTTTCCTTTGCCAGCTTGAAACCGTTTTCTTTCATTAAATCAATAGACGTTCTAAGCACGTAGTCTAGGCAGATGATAAACAGGTATGTGGACAATGTGTTTCCTTGTGTCACACCTGCTACAATGTCGAAGTAGTCCGCGTCTCCATCAGGAGAGCAGACTGACTTTCGTGCTTTTATATAGCATCATTCTGGCTGCAATGGTTTCTTTGGGAAGGCCGTAGGCAAGAAGTATTTGCTCCTTTTTCTCTCTATGTATGGAGTCAAAGGCCTTGGAGAAGTCTACAAATAATATTGTTGCCTCAAGTCTTTTTGCATGTACTCCTAGAATTCAACGGATAGTCAAAATTTTCGATGTCATGGATCGATTTCTCTGAAAGCCATTTTGTTTCTTCCTAAGTATCTTCACAATTTTGGGTTCTATCCGGTTGCGTATAAGAGCATTGTAGATCTTGGCTGCTATGGATGTAAGAGTTATACCTCGGTAGTTTTTGGCTATTCTGAGGTCACCCATCTTTGAGTAAGGGAGGGTTCATCCCTTTGTCCATCTGTCAATTGTGTTTTGGTTATATACGGCATTACAGTGTCGGAGCAGTATGTCGTCGAATTCCCTAGTCTTCCATACTTCTGGGGGTATTTCATCAAGCCCTGCTGTGTTCCTATTTTTAATTTTTCGTAGTACTGAGTTGAGTTCTTCTTGCGTAAACTGTTCCAGATTGATGTCTAGTTGATGAATAATAATAATGATAATAGCAGATCCTGGAGACTTGAGGAGACTTGCTCTCACTCAAACTTCAGTGGAAGACCATTAGTTAACGTTTGTATGGAAAACCCTCAAAGGAGTAAGATAATAATACTAATGATAATAATACAAACAGATCACCTAATCTTGGCCCGAAGACCAGACCTTATAATAATCAACAAAAAAAGAAAATCTGCAAAATTGTCGACTTTGCTGTCCCGGCTTACCTCAGAATAAAACTGAAAGAATGTGAAAACAGAGATAAGTACCTCGACCTTGCTAGAGAATTGAAAAAACAATGGAATATGAAGGTGACAATTATACCAATTGTGATTGGTGCTTTTGTGATTGGTAATTGAAGGATTATTAAAGGGCCTGGAAGATTTGGAAGTTGGCGGCCGAGTGGAGACCATTCAAACAAGAGCATTATTGAAAACGGCCAGAATACTGAGAAGAGTCCTGGAGATTTGAGGAGACTTGCTGTCACTCAATCTCCAGTGAAAGACCATCAGCTTACGCTGATGTGTAAAACTCTAATGAATAATAATAATAATAATAATAATAATAATAATAATAATAATAATAATAAGAAGAAGAAGAAGAAGAAGAAGAAGGAGAAACTTGCCGGCGTGAAGAGACTTGCTGCCTCTTAGACTCTAATAAAAGACCATTTCTCTCTTTGCTTTCTTTCAGTTTTACTCTGTGGTCAGTCGAATATCACTCCTTGCAAGTTTTTCCCACTGGTGTTAACTGGTGATCTTTCACTGGAGTCTAACTGGCAGCAAGAGTCCTCAGGTCCCTAGGATTCTTCACGGTATTCTGGCCGATCTTAATAATACTGTAGTTTGGATGGTCTCCACTTGTCCTCTTATTTCCAATTTTTCCAGTTCCTTTTATAATCCTTTCTGAGACTATTCCGAGCCAACCGATTACAATAGGTATCACTGTGACTTTCATTTTTCATTGCTTCTTTTTAGTTCTCTTGCAAGATCTTGCTACTTACATCTCTTCTCGCTTTCTGTTAATCTTATTCTGTGTTTCGCCTCAACGGCAAAGTCCACTATTCGAAAAGTTCTTTTTTTTTCGTAGACTTTAATTAGGTCTGGTTGTCTGGCGGAGATTAGGTGATCTGTTCGTTTCTCTAAATACTAGAGAACTTTGTGCATCGCATTTTACAGTATGAAGTTTGGGTTGTGCATATCCCACTTTTTAATTTTTTGTTTATTTCCCTGTAGATCACCTTCCTCACTTTGTCATGCCTAGTTTTATAAGCTTTTTGTGCTAATTTGCCGCATTCGCTTATTATGTGGTTGAATATTTCGTCCCTCTCATCACGTAATCTACTTTTGCTATTTTGTTGCGTCTTATCTATTTTCGCTTCATTGTATTTTGTCCTTATGGTGTTGTTTTGTACTTCTATCTGAAGAGATTAATTTTCTCTTGTAAGGTTTTCCTCCTTATTCATGATCAAGTTTCTTTGCATGAAATTTCACTTGTTTGTCGCTTGAAATATCCATGCAGTTGTTTTTCTTCCCATATTTGTTTCCTAGTTATTGCTGTTCTGCTGAATCTTGTCTTGTTTGTGTTGTTTCTGGTCGCTGCAAGTATCTTTTTTACTCTTCTATTATTATTATTATTATTATTATTATTATTATTATTATTATTAGTAGTAGTAGTAGTAGTAGATTAGTTATACACCGATTATGATGATGATGGTTATGAAGACACTAAAAATGCAAATGGTAAAAAGAGGAAAGTATAAAAAGACCATTATAAAATTAATAAACCGATCGTAGCAACAGTAATAGAAGAAGAAGAAGAAGAAGAAGAAGAAGAAGAAGAAGAAGAAGAAGAAGAAGAAGAAGAAGAAGAAGAAGAAGAAGAAGAAGAAGAAGAAGCAAAATTGTAGTGAAGAACAGATACTGTATTCTCTCACTTCTCAAGAAGACGAAAAATTTCTGCACCATAAGAATAGTCGGACATGTACGAATGTGTTTAATATTTCCATTCATGGGAATAATGTGAAAAAAAATCAAACCAAACCAAACCAAACCAAAAAAAAAAAAAAAAAAAAAAAAAAAGCAGCAATAATGAAACCAAAGAAAATAACCCCCCCAAAAACAAACAAAACAAAGAAAAAAAACAAATAAAAAACCTTAATTGTATTGCTCGATAATTCACGAATTTTGAATATGTTAGTTAGAACAATTTTCCATTATCTCAGAAGTCTTGTCACGAATTTCCTTGAGTGGAACAAATACAAATCAGAACAAAAATCAATCCAAGTTTCAGTTATTTAGAAAGAAGCTGCAAAAACCACGAAATTGTTGTCCAATGATTTTTTTTGTAATTCATCCGTTAATTTCATTTACAAATGACACAGGGAACAGCAAAAATTCAGGCCCTCCCCCGAAGAAAACAAAAACAAAATCCAAACAGGTTTTTTTGGTGATTACAGGGTGATATTATGATTATAATTACATTACTGAAATGAATATTAAAACTAATGTCTAATATTACATGTTATGTCATTTGTATTATGATTATAATCACATACAGAAAGGAACTTACTATAGACTCTCAGTAGGTAGTGCTCAAATTCATTTCCTTTGAAACTACAACACCCACTGGAAGTTACAAAGCAATTTTTCCATATTATCATCTCTAGTTACTATGCATTTTTCACTAATGTTGAACTACTACCTGCCATTGTACTTGCGCTATGGTCGTTTCAAAAGTAACACCTCTGTTTTATTGGTTCTCCACGTCAGAATCGAACGTTGGGAGCACGGCAGTGAATGTTTAATTTTCCGCCAATAACGCAGTATGAAGTGCATACAAAGCACCTGTATGCTATAAAATTCCTCCATACAGAAAAATTGTCCCCTTTTATCAAAGCTTGTGAAGTATTTATGGAGACCAAACAGGCTGTTTGAGCTGATTTTTTCATGCATTTACCCCAAACCACCAAAGACAGGAAGCGACACAAGGTAAATTTTCAAGCAGAATACTACTAATTTGAAACCAGTGTTTTCCCACTCCTATACTGGCTGTCCAAAAAAGGGTAAAGAACCTAGTCTTCCAAAATATTTTGGGGAGAACAAATGTATTCGTGCCTTTCCTAACGTAAACAGCTTCGTTCAGTATTTGAACTTAGGTGTCCGATCCCATTTCCCACAACGATAACAGTTACAATGGGTTAGTCGTTGGATAATGCGTTTCTGTGGTGGCAAAAGTGGTGTCACTGAACCCAGGAAATGATAAGCTCATACGCAATGAATCAGACCGATGGAGAATGAATTGCGCAAACAACATTTTCTTGTCATCGACGCTCTTATTATAAAACGCCCCTCCTTAGGAGCAGAATTTTACGGGTGTAGCGTGCAGGATCTCGTCCATCGTTTGCGTAAATACATATCCAATGGTGTTCACTATAAAGGAAAATAGTTTATCATTGCTGAAAACTTACTTTATCCATAATGAATAATGCCCTTTAAATGTGTTGCAGTTTCTGTGAAGATAGACAGCCTTACTTCCGGACTTCTTCGTTTACTAAAAGTATGAAAAAATCTAGCCGTATTATGACTCAACAAAATATTCAAAACAGAAATTACAAGCTACAGTAAAAAAAGTGATTCTCAAAATGTTAGCCTAGGAAAGTGGGCTAAAATTCTATCAAAAGAGAGTTAATCAACTGAAACACATTAGGAACTTCCAGATGAACGAAAATATATTAACCGAAAATGAATAGAGAAATAAAGAGGCTTTGAAATAAGTGTCTGGCGTAACTGAAAGTTCTTTTTTGCTGTTTACGGCAGTAAAGCAAGGAATTCAATCCAGTATATCAGAGTGCATTTAAAAAACGTAAAAAAGTAAAAGAAAATCTGGAACATCGTGGGTGTTACAGTTCTTGTATATAATTGAATGAAAGAGGCACAAAATATTTTGACCTTGCCTCTGAAATGATCCAGTATCGAACGAAAAGTGAATATGAAAATTAAGTAAGCTTACTCCAAAGGGCCATAGCAATAAGCGCAGCAGAGAAAGAACAGAATTCTCTCGAAACAAAACAAGAAAAATGTTTTTTTATTATAAACAAATAAAAGTAAAGCCCGCTCAATTATAAACAGTGGGGAGGAGGAGATAGATGTGCCAGTAGACGATAGGTTAAAGATATCCGAAAGGAGGAAAAATTGTAGAATGTGAGAATCAGTGCTCCTAATGATTGATGTATTTAGCAAAATCTGAAGTCGGTACAACTATGGATTTTTGGAATAGTAGTGATTCATCATTATATGGATTTGGTGGGGCTAAAAATAATACAGAGTAAGGTAGTAGAAATTTGAAGAGATGCTTTTCACTCAATCTCAAGTAATGGCTATCAGACACTTTGTGTTAATGTTAAAATTACATTACTAGAGAACCAAAGAAATTGTGAAAAATGAAGTTGATTATTTTACACATCATTATTGGAACAAGTGCAAGATTGTTAAGATTCTCGATAAACTTAGAAAGAGGTAAAAACCGGAAATTCAGAGAAAAATGTGAACCATTCATTATATCTCATTACTGTAAAAGATAGAATATAGACGGAAATGTCATTATTTAGAAGAGACTAGCTGTCATTTGGTCAGCATTGAAAATTACAAGATTCTATGGAGAGTAAAACAGCAATGAGTCCAAAAAATATTACTCTCATAATAAACGAATACAGAAAACTGGCTTAGAAAGAGTTCAAGAGTATGCATGGCCGGATCGAAAAGTTGATCCACTGAATATTGTGCAAGAAAAGAAATTTAATCCCTGCGAGAAGACCAGACGTAGGAATAATTAACAAGAAGAAAAGTACTTGTCGTTTAGTAGATTTTGCCGTTGCAGCGGACCATAGAGTGCAAATAAAAGAACGCAAAATATAGTAAAATACTTGGATCTTTCCTGAGAGATGAAAAGGCTAGGGAACATGAAGGTGAAAGTGATTCAAATTGTACTTGGCGCCTTTGGAACTATCTCCAACACCATTGGGGATATGGAAGACCAGGGAAAGAATCGAGAATATCCAGACTATTTCACTTTAAAAATCATCTTGAATACTGAGAAGAACCCTGGAGAACTGAAGAGACTTGACGCACAGATTTCAATGAAAAACTACCAGTAAAAAACAAGCATGAAAAACTTTCAAGGAGAAAAATGATAATGAAAAATTAGCAAATACAAGAAACCAGCAGACAAATAAAGAGTATAAGAGAAAGCACCACTGAGTGTGCGATCCACTAAGAATTGTGCAAGCGACTAAAATTTGACCTTACAGATAAGTGGTATATCCACAGACCAGATCTGTAGAACAAAGATTGACCAAGCCTCGTAAGAAGATCATATCTAGTTTTAATTATTAAAAAGGAAATAATTTTTCAACTCCACCGTTTCAATAAATCCAAGAGTGAAAGTAAAGGAAAGCGAAATACAAAATCAATACCTGCATCTGCTATGCCTAATGATTTTTATCCTTCATTAGTTAAGGTCATTCCCTTATTATTATTTACTGAGCTTTTCTTACAGCTAAAAATGCTATGGAACCAGAAGGTAAAAGTGATACCAAGTACAGTTGAAGCCATTGGAAGAATTCCGAAGAACCTAGAAAAGAAATTGGGGAACTAGATATAATGGGAAAATAAGGATGGTCTTGACTACAGTACTGCTGAGACCAGCAAAAATTCTGAGAGTTCTTAGAGCTAAAGACATTTGCCATCATTTGAACTTCAGTCCATATTACAAATGGTGTGGAAAAACTCACCAATATTAAAATAAGAGAAAAAACTGAATCTCTAATTATAGCAGTACTGTCCAAGCTAAAATGAATAATACGCAGGAGAAATCACATAGTAAATGAATGTAGCAAATTAACTTCAAATAAATATAAAAGCATACTTGATTGAGTGAGGAAGGTGATCCATTGGAAATTGTGCGAAGACTGAAATTTGATTATAAAGAAAAACAAGAATTTTTCCAAGAAAAGGGAAATCATACAATTTTCTTGGACTCTAAAACGAAAACAAATCATTCAGTGACGGGCAAAAGACCAGACCTAGGTTTAAATGACAAGAAAAAGACCTTGTCATCTGTTACGGTACCAATAGACCACAAAGTTACCGTGAAAGAAGACTATAAGTTGGACAAATATGTGGATATTGCTACATAACTGAAAAGTTTTAGAATATCAAGTGATACCAATCGTAAGTGGAGCCCTTGGACGAGTCCCCACGAGCCAGGAAAAGACATTGGAGAGATTTAAAAATACAGACTATTGCACTACAAAAAGCCTCTAGGATACACAGAAGAGCACTGGGTATCCAAGGAGATTTGCAATCACTTAGACTCCAGTGAAAAATTATCAGTTGGTCCTGGTGTGAAAAAATGGCAATGAGTAATATGCACAAACCAGAACGCGTCCTAGAATATGAGACGCATAAATTTTCTTGTGAATTTGAAATACAAGTTGGTCACGAAATCCCGGCCAGAGCCAAGACCAAGTATTAATTAACAAGAAAAAAGAACTTTTCATTAAGTGGTTTTGCCGTTCAAGCGTACCAAACAGGGAGCATGGAAAAAAAGGAATAAAGAAAAAAGCGAAAAATAGAAAATTACTTAGATCTTTCCACAAAATTGAAATAGCTGTGGAACATTGTGACAGTGATACCAATTGTAATTGTTGCACTTGGTACGGTCCCAAAAGGCTTGGCTGCATAGTCGGCTGGGTCTGTAGAATACATCAACAGTTTCTCTGCTGAGGGGTAAGACTCACCCAAGGAGTGTCCTAGATGTAGAACTTAGCAATCTGATGGTGAGGTTTCAGTAATGCTGGGGCTTTGAGGAATGTTAAGTACCCCTTCATTGCTATCGCTCCCAGGTCCACTCTTGGCCGGAGTGGTAGCACCTGATAGGGTCCTATCTATGAGTTAAATAGAACTAAATTGTATACTTATTCTAAATTGATTTGCTTGAAGGAGAACTATTTTGACATTTAAACTGTGTACTTATGACAAACTGAATTGTCTGAAATAGAACTGTGTTGACATTTAACTGTGTACAAACAAAAAACTGTACTAGTGCTGAACTGAATTGTTTGAAATAGAACTGTTTATATGTATGAAAATAGATTAAAAAAAAACCAATAGTTGCTATGCCATATAACCAAAGCACACCAGAAGACCCAGACCAAAAGGTTTGGAAAAAAGACTGGAGGAATCAGAAATCAAGAGAAGGATCGAGAATATCCCGATCATAGCATCGGTAAAATCAGCGAGAACATTCAGAAGAGTCTTGGAGACCTGACGAGACTTGCTGTCACTCAGATTCCAGTGAAAGTTCACCTGCCAACGCCGTAGTGAAAAACTGGCAAGGAGAAAAATGATGATAATAGCTGAAGATGAAAAATTAAAAAAAAATTGTAAAAAAATATCTTCTCTCAGGACTGAAAAAACATTGCAACATAAAATGAAGTGTGAAGTCATGGTCATAATACTTGGTACACTTGGAATGTGTAAAAATACTTGAATCGATATTGGATGAATTAGAATATAGACTGTTCACACCAGGGTGGAATTTGTGTTTGCGATGATACAGAGAAACATGCCAGAGATTTTAGGAGACTTGCTGCCACTTAATATTTTCAATAACCAGCGGGCATCTGATAAAACATTGAATAATAATTAAAGAATAATTATGTTGTAAACATAATGATACCATATTCAAATGTGTATTTTATATATTCATATAATGGAAATGATATTATGATAAATGGTGAAAAGTTCTCGATCTGACTTACGGCAAAGTCACGCTAAGAATACCAGCACCCTTCAGATCACTGACAATTAGTTACGATGAACCTGTTCAATTCGTAAATAGGTGATAACTTAATAACAGCAAGTAACATAAGCATGTGTGCCAACTAATGAAAGCTTGTGTAAATAGAACGTAATGACCTTGACTAATGAGGTATTTCTGCCATTGCTAGTATCAACTTTGCAAATCTACGCATTTGGTACATCGTTTTCAAATTTTCTTTAATTTAAACAACAAATAATAATAATAATAATAATAATAGTAATAATATGGAACATGAAGGTGACCATTCTGCCAACCGTGATCGGTGCATTCGGTACAATAACTAAAGGATTATTAAAGGGACTGGAGGACTTGGAAGTTGGTGGACGAGTGAAGACCACCCAAACTACAGCATTGTCGAGAACGACCAGAATACTGAGAAGAGTCCTGGAGACTTGAGGAGACTTGCTGTCACTCAAACACTAGTAAAAGACCATCAGCTAACGCTGATGGGAAAAACTCTCAAAGAGTAAATAACAACATAAAAACAAAAATAAAAACTAAACAAACGATAAAGAATTAGAATTAAAAAAAATGATTTCCGTCGTGGTTTCGTTGAGAACCTTTCAGCACTCATTTCAAGACTCTGGGACCAACATGCCAAGAATCTGAAGCGGCTATTTTTCGCAAGAAAATGAACTAACCACTATCCAATACTTTCTTCATCACTAGAAAAGCCAGTGAACCTTATATAATATGCCAAATACAATTATCAATCGTTACTCAACCTCTATACCATAGGATGATTATACTTTTTTTTTTATTCTTAAGAGCTACCCGTACAATTTTTTCGCCGCTTGTGGTACGCATCAAAACTCTCCGTTGATGTCTGTTTTATTACTCTATTACTCTATTGTGTTCACTGAGCTGTGTGAAATTGAAATGTCAAGCAGGTGTGCATAGATAATGTTGTCAGCATGAAAAAACAAAACAAGAATCCATCTTGCTTCGGGTGGAGTGACCTTTAGAAATATATGAATTGGCCAGTGCATATTCAATATGATTGCTTACTGTTCTAAAAAGATGAAAAGGTCATTTCAAAGGAGGAGCGCGTTATACAAACTCTTCAAATGTAGGTGTTATGACTATTTTCGGAAGAAACAAGTGAGCACGACAAAGATGAATTAGTTTTTAGTTAGAAATTCTTTCAACTAGGTTTTTTAATCATTGTATAGTCTTTGTTTCTGTTGGTGTTTTTCCTTTTCTATGACCGAAGCTACCGAAATATTACAAAAAAAAAAAAAAATTATAAAGAAATTAGCATCAGTGAAATAAAACAATATACAAAAGGGGATTATTTCAAACAAAATGCTTCAAAAGCCTTATGATACACAAGAAATAATGAAGTTATTTCAACAGGCTTTTAACTGGGTTATCTAGTTATATATATATATATATATATATATATATATATATATATATATATATATATATATATAAATTAGTCGACAGTAGTCGAAGTCGACTCGAAGAGTCCCTTTTTAATAGCTACTACACCGAGGTGTGGGTGAGGGTGTTACTTGATTCCCTGTATTGTTCCACTTACCCTTGATCCAAATCTTTTAATGTTGGGTGTTGAGCAAGAAGGTATCACATAACATTTTTGAGTCTTTGTAATTACTCGATCTGGGATTGAACTCTGGTCTCCCGCTGACAAGCACTCTAACCCTCATGACCGGCCTATTGACATATTTCCCATAAACAATATATATATATATATATATATATATATATATATATATATATATATATATATATATATATATATATATATATATATATATATATATATATATATATATATATATATATATATATATATATATATATATATATATATATATATATATATATATATATATATATATATATATATATATATATATATATATATATATATATATATATATATATATATATATATATATATATATATAGTTTAAAAGGAATAGGTTCTCAGGGGTTTTGTTTTTAAGTTATTTATTTATAAATGAATAACTTTAAAAATAACTTAAAAGCAAATTCTCTAGTGGACCTTTTCATTTTAGGGGATTGGCTTATCTCTCTCTCATTGGACCAACAGAAAATTTATATATATATATATATATATATATATAATTTGATATATCTTTAAATATATTTCAATACTGATGATAGAGCAAATGATGATCTAAGATAGGATAACTTAAACACAGTCAATAGTGCATGGTGAGTTTTTCGTCTACGTGATGATCAGACTAAGCCCTTACGTATAAGTAACCTTTTCTTGTATATATATATATATATATATATATATATATATATGTGTGTGTGTGTGTGTGTGTGTGTGTGTGTATGTATGTGTGTGTGTATGTGTGTGTGGAATATTTCAATTTAAATGATTATATTGAGCCTGAAACCCTATTAAGTAAAAAAAGTTTTAGTAATAACTGATAATCAATTTTAATGGTAATAATGATTATCAAAAAAGATAAATTTTATATCTAATGAGAAATTTGCATATATATGTATATATATATGTATATATATATATATAGTATTTCAACTATTAGATAAAATAAAGTAATTTAAAAATCACACTTGATATTGCTTGATATTGCTCTTAACTTTTGTGTATAGATGACCATGTTTTTGTCTTCTGTGTGATTAGTAAGATTAAATATTTTTTATCGATTATTAATCTGCTAACGAGTACCGTTGAGCTTTCCTAATTACATTTATAATCAACGATAAAATCAGCTTTTAATTATTTATGTTTGATTAATAGGTCTTGGTTTATAGCAAATACATCCCTCGGTCCAAATATTTCTTTCTTCTGAAACCAGAGAATGAAAAAGATTAAATATAAACTTTTTGAAAGCTTGTCTTCTAACAAGCTAAGACACAATGTTGGTCTTTTTTTGTCTCATCACGTACACGAGCAAGAATTTCTGACTAGCAATTAACATCTTGGGCCAAAATGATACGGATATGACAGTACTGTCATTTGATTCCGACAAATTTCCTGGCAGTGTCTACCGGAGAAGGTTAGACTAAAGGCTGTCTGATTAAAAGAATAAAAGACTACATGTAGGATAGTGATTTGACTTTTTGTTTAATGGCAATCAACTTTCGTTGGCTATTTAATGCCATAGCTATCCCTGTTGAAGAACACCAGTGATACTATTCAAGCTATGGCTTGGAGAATATGAGCTTCCATACTTTCCTGAAGAGTATTGGTCTGAAAGTAAATGTAATATTGTGACAGTAGTTCGATCTCGCTGATTTCGAGGTTGCAGGCCAGCACTTTAGCAATTACACCATGGAGACGCCTGCTATATGTAACAGAGAGAATAAAGTAACATTTCTTTAATATTTTGTTTTACTTAACATTAACTGTGTAATGTTATCCCATATATGATTTCAAAGAGACAATTCACATCGATTTTACTCTCATATCAAGTTTAAGACATTCGTTAGTTTAAGGCGCATACAGCACGATTTCATTCACAAATCTTTATAGCGTTCGTGCTTAATGTATATATTCATTTGAGTAAACACAATAATGCTCCGAATGGATCCTGGGATGAAAGTAATAAGAATCCAAATGATCTTTTGACCTCTACTAAATAATATAACAAGAGTAATATTATCTCGTGTCATGAACCAAATGGTGAAGGTGGTTATACAGAAGTGATGACTGCTTATCTTTTTGTAGGTTGACTGGTGACAGGGGTTTGACGATCGAGGAATAGATTGTTAAAAGTGGAGAAGATTATCCCAAATAAACCACACACAAGCAAGCACACGCGCGCTCACACACATATACATACACATATATAGAGTTATTTCCTAAGCAATGCTTAGAAATGATACAAGCCAACAAACAGTGATCACCCAGTGGGGATCGACCTCATTACTCTTTTGTAATTACGAACACGGTAAGCTTGATGACAATTCGGCCACGCAAGGTTCTCTGTAGATAGGCACGTATTGTGCGTGTGTATTTTCTCCATGTTTCTCTGTGTATGGATTTAAATGCTGTTGAAAAATCCACGAACAGAATAAACCGCTGAGTAAATGTCTATAAACGATAATGTTGCCTTGAGATTTTTTGTGCGTATTCTTCAATGATTCGGCAAATAGTCAGAATCAATGAGGTTGTGGACGATTTTTTAGAATCCCGTTCTGATATTTCTTAAGAATTTTCTTGATTTCAAGTTGGATACAGTTAAGAAGCATGACATTATAAACCTTTGCATCTATAGCTGTAATGGTATACCTCTGTAGTTCTTTGTGATTCCAAGGTCACCTTTCTTGGGAAAGAGGAGGATAGAGCCTTTTTTCCTTTTTTTCTGGTGTTTTGTTTATACACAACGTGGCATGATCAAAGAAGTATATCTTTAAATTTTCTCGTGTTCTATATTTTGGGTGGTATTTTCTGCTTTTGATTTTTTCAGTACTGCGTCAAGTTCTTCCTCGGTAAATTGGTCTTGTTTGATGCCTACATAGCTATCAATATTTTTGATAAGTTTATCATAGCTTTAAGGCTTCCAAGAAGGTTCTTGAAATGTTGCAGCTTTTAGTTTTGCTCTCGAGGAGCTCTTCCTTCCACTTACTTCATTTACTGTCTGCCAGGCTATTCATGATTGCCTATCACCTACCGAGGTTCTTATTGTATTGAATATATTCTAGTTGTTCTTTTTGGTATGTATTTGTTTTCTTTTGGACTTTCCAAAGTTTCTGTACATTAGCATTTGTTGGGTTTATTTTATTATGTACGGATGCTTCTTTTAGGTGGTTTCACTTTTCTCTAATTGCTATTAACGCTCATGTAAATCTTTGATTGGTTCTTGTTTTAGATGGAATTCACTCGGCTGCTTCTTTATGGGCGGTAACAAAGTTCCTATATTCATCATTTGGAGTATGTCTTTCAAAAGTCTCCTGAAGCGTATCAAACTTGTTTCTTACAAATATATTGATTTCTAATATGGCTATTGGTAAGTGAGTCCAGTCACATTGTGGCGCTTTCACTGTTTCTTTTTTATTTCAGCGTAGACTCAAGTGAATCTTTGCCGAACCGATAGTGTAATCAGAAGATACTCTTTTGAAAGAGGAGTATGCCTCACAGTTCATTGCCCAGTCGACTGGGGTTGTAGAATACACCGACTGCTTCTCTGCAGAGGGGTAAGACCCAAACAATAAATGTCCTGGATATGACACTAAATAATCTAATGGTGAGCTTCCAGTGATGCTGGGGCTTTGAGGAGCATCCCTTCATTGCCATTGCTCTCAGGTCCACTCTGGCCCGGAATGGTAGCACTTGATAGGGCCCTATCTATGGGTTAAATAGAGCTAAACTGCTTACTAATGCTAAACTGAATTGTTTGAATTAGAACTGTTTGTCTAAACTGTATAGCTTGAAATAGAAATGTTTTTCACAATCAAACTGTTTACTTACATTTGAACTGCATGCTATTGCTAAACTGAATTGTTTGAAATGGAACTGTTTTTGACATTGAAACCATACTTATGCTAAACTGAATTGTTTAATAAAGAACTGTTTTGACATTTTACTGTGTGTGAACAAAATTTATATTCGTATTAAATTGAATTAGCTGAATTTGAACTGTTTGAATAAACTGAATAGCTTGAAATAGAAATGTTTTTTACAATTAAACTATGTACTTATGCTAGATTGAATTGTTTGAAATAGAACCGACAATTTGCAAAAAATTGATTTGGCGTTAAATAACCTACAAGAGTTGATATGCCATAAAAAACCCAACCAACCAACCAACCAACCTCACTGTTCAAAGCATTACTTATCTAATTCTTGTTTATGATTATGTACTCTATTTGTACTTTTTAGTTATTTGGGTAGGTTTACGTCCACAGTTTTCCTTCCCTTTTCTGGAATTTTGTATTTTGACATAATAACATCTGTTGTATAGTCATATGCAGATTCATGCAGAAAGAATCACAAACGACACAATGATAAAGGACGAGCAGAGTCTTCTTAAACAAAATATATGTACCTCTCACTTTAGTGTAAGGGTTCGAAAGGGTTATTCAAGGTTTTATGGTGAGAGGGAGTTGGAGACCGAACATAACTGCAACATTTTGACCCCCACTCTTATGGCCGTCAGCGTTGTGTCTTTCTCGTTCTCCAGGGCTGCTCAACCGGGGACCCAGGGGACCCGCTCTCTGCTGCATGATGGCTTTCTTTACTGCATTTTATCAGCAACTTCTCTGGACCCCAACTCAATTGGGGACCTCGAGCCCCTTCGGCCTGGTGTTCCTTTCCCTACCACAATTTGTCTATAAATCGTCTCCAAAAGTAACTGTAACTCCAACTGTCTGACCCCTTATCTTGACTGAGTTATATAATAGTTCAACGCACACTCAATCGCCTACTTGATCTTTGGAATGGCATGTTTGATCGTCATCAAGCGGAAATAACTCTCATGCAGTTCACAGGTCACTTTCTTCCGGTACATCAGTCTATGAGTGTACCATGGGAATTTTAGCTTGTCCCATTTTGTTAGCCAATTTCCACCCACGCGATTTCCTCTCATAACTGCTATTGGAATGTGTCACTTCCTTCCGGTGCATCACCTTGGAATGGCAAGTTTGGAGAATGGCAAGTTTGGACAGGTCGAAGGTCAAAATACAACACACGTTTCCGAGTGAAAAATCCGCAAGATATCCACCAATTTCGTTAGGGGAGTTATGTCAGCCGGATTTGTTATTTTTTCTTTACCTATATGAGCATTTATGACACCGCCGATATGTAGAATGTTGTGTGTAGGCATGTGTCGAACAAGGGAATGTAACTCGTTATAGAAGGTGATGATGTCCGTTTCATCACTGGCATTGATAGCACTGTAGCAAGATACAATTATTTTGCCAGGGTTGCCATTAAATAAAGTAGACATCATTCTCAGTTTGATTCTCTGTGTGTTATAAAGTAATTTTAAGGAGAGAAGACTGAGAAGTATTCCCACAACTCCTATGACGTTATTGACGGAGTTTTTCCATTCAGACATGGTATTTTATTTCTAGTTCTTTATAGTATTATCAATGTTCTTGTATGCTAATTAGAACTATATTATGATTGACTGCAGACGCTATTAGCTTAGGTGATTGGCCTACTATGTTTAAAGTCCTACAGGTAAATGTGACTAAGTTAACAATGCTTTGAATCTAAGTAATTTTGGTTTTGGTTTTAGACTGGGCCCTATAGCTGACTTTTAGAGTAGATACAAAAAGCAAACTCCCTGAAAGATTCATTTGTATCAGAAGGCAATAGCTTCCGAAAATACTGAAATATTCTCTTTCGTGGTAAGATCTTGACTTTTCTTGAATAAATATTTTCAATGTATTTTAATGTTCAAAACTATATTTCAAATAAAAAGAAATGTTTAATATCGATCTTTTGTTTCTACCTCAACAGAAAGCGCCCTTGTTTACTCGCATGAAGGGCGATGCGGTTTGGATATACGGTTGAATTAGAGTTATGGTAATCTTTCGTTGCTATTTCTTCTCATTAATATACACTACCCTTATAGATGGGTAGCAGTATTTTCCTGACTGAATTATTTCATCCAGGCTGTTGACCTATGAGGTTCTTCCACCCACCTTGCTTCACATCCACTATTCTGTTTCCCATGGTTTCCGTGGATATATGCTTTTGTAATTGAATAAAATTTTCCACCCTCGTCGATTGTTATTCGGGTTATTCATGTCTGGTATTATGCGTATAAGGTTCTTATAATGAGAGTTTTCCTTCTTAGGAAAAAAATATCTTATATCTATGCCTTGAATTTTCTTGTTTTAACTGATTCGGTTAACTTTTTTTAAAATATAATTTTGAATATTTCCTGTAATACAATTAAATGAGATAGCAAATTTAAGTTTTCTTTCGATGACTGTTCGACAGAAAACACTCAGTTTGCGCTTGAAGATTAGACTCTTTCATCAATTGCACTTTAATGACCTTATTTAAATATGTTTGTGATTTTTGTTTTTTCTTTTCTCTTTTCCGTTTCCTTCTTTTATTTTCCTTTTTCTACATTTTTATTTTTTCCTCCCAACCAAAAGGTACCCTACGCATTCATTTCATGTTAAGCGTTGGTTATTTATTTACTCTTTTAAGAGTTTTTCACACCAGCGTTAACTGATGGCTTTTCACGAAAGCTTGAGTGAAAGTAAGTTTCCTCAAGTCTCCAGGACTCTTCTCAGTATTCTGGTCGTTCTCAATAATGTAGTAATTTGGATCGTCTCCAATCGTCCTCTTATTTCCAAGCCCTCCAGTCTCTTTAATAATCCTTTGATGACTGTACAATCATGATTGATATAATTGTCAGCTTTATTTTCCATATTTTTTCAATTCCCTAGTAAAGTCCAAGTATTTACCTTTCTTTTTACTTCCTTTTAGTCTTATTCTGTGGTCAACCTGGACAGCAAACGCCACAATTTTGCAAGTTCTTTTTTTTTTGTTGATTATTATAAGGTCCGGTCTTTTGGCCGAGATTAGGTGATCAGTTGGTATGTCAAAGTCCCATAGGAGTTTGTGTGTCATTCTCTAGGACAGATGCTGGGTTGTGCGTATACCATTTGTTCGTATGGTCTAATTTAAATTCCTTGCACATCTTCCAGTGGATCACCTTGCCTACCCAGTCGTGTCTAGTTTTATATTCCTTCTGTGTTAATTTGTTGCATTCGCTTATTATGTGATTGATTGTTTTCGTCTGTCACCACATAATCTACATTTGCTATTTTGATTCGTTTTATCTATTCTCGCTTAGATATGATTGGTTCTTATAGCGTTGTTTTGCGCTGCTATTGGGAGATATTCTGTTTCTCTCTGAAGGTTTCCTTTTCTTAGCCACGTCCACGTTTCCTCGTGTGAGATGTTATTTATTAATCGTTTTAAACGCTCACAGAAATGTTTTTCTTCCCATTTTTGTTTTCTAGTTATTGTCATTCTTTTGGTCTTCGTGTTGTCAGTATCGTTTCTGGTGGCTGTAATCAGTCCTTCTTCGTGCCTTTCTTTGTAGTCTTCGAGTCATTGTGTCGATGCGTCAACGATGTCTTCACTGCTAGCAAGTCCTCTTCCTCCCTTGTTTCTTGATACATATAGTCTGTCAACGTCATCTCTGGGATGTAATGCCTTATGCATGGTCATTAGTTTTCTTTGTATTTGATCCATTTGCTTAAGTTCTTTTCTGGTCTACTTCAAAAATGGTCTCGAATATCTAACGAGGAATACAACCCAGGTATTTATTCCTTTGAAAAGGTTTCTGCTACATAGTTTTGTCTCGAGTAGCTTTCTGGATTTCCTGAGATGTTCTTCATCTTATTATTATTTATTTAATTCTTTTGCTGGGAAGGCGGGCGTATGGGTTTTTAGCTTATCTTCGTTTTTGCGGGACCATATTCCCCACATTATTTATGTTTTTGGCAGATACCCTCACATGAATTAAGATTTGTAAGTTTACTAGTGAAAGTATTAAGTTTTAACTAAACTACTAAAATTCCCTTTTCATTCGATCTTTGGGGATTAATTTTATTCCTTACTTAACAATTAACTTTCAATTTAGTTGTTGTACTTTTCTTTTTATATGAACTTTTTATTCTCTATATAATTTTCATTCTTCATAGGTTCCTTTTTCGTGTACTTATTGAGCATTAACCGGCTCATTGGTCGAGTGGATAGAGTGTTCACCAATGGTCCTGGAGACCTGGGTTCAATCTCAGGTTGCGTCATACCAAAGACTTTAAAAATGGTACTTGATACATCCTTGCTTAACACTCAGCAATATAAGGTACGTATCAAGGGTAAAGTGGAGCAATACAGGGAAAGGAGTCGCACGCTCCCCTACACCTTGGTGTAGTAGCTATTGAAAAGAGAGCCTTCTGGTCGCCCTCGACTACGGTCGCCAACTTTACTTAATATAGAAGATTATGCAAATTCAAACCAAATTTTAACTTGAAGTAATTTCAATTTTGATATAAATTCAATTCTATTTGAACTGTGTAAAAAGATTTCAAACAAGCGTCAGAATACAGAGCTTAGTCTCCAGGACTCTTCTCAGTATTCTGTCCGTTCCCAGTCTGTCAGTCAAGGGAAAAAAGTTAAAAGGATATTTTTGTAATCATGATACGTCATTTTTTGTCGAAAATCTAAAAGAGAGCGCACAGAAAGAAGGAAGGAAAAAGACGAGCAACACAATTGTTTCAGACTTGGTGATTTATCAAAACTGTGGTCTTTCTCAAGAAAAAACCGCTGAGTAAATGTCTATGGCAGTTTACAAAGATCGACTTTGAACGACTTTCATTACGTCAATTTTCTCAGCGGGCTATTCTGGAAAAGTACCAAACATTTAATTAAAAATTAGCGATGGTATTAAGGTTTCTGTTGGTTTCTTTTTTTAATAGCACATCAACCTTCGTGGGTTATTTAATGCCAAACCTATCCTTGTAGATAAATAGTAATGGTACTATTTAATTCATAGCAAGGGGAGAAGGGATTTTATATCTTTCCCAAAGGTATTAGTCTGAAAGTGAACGTATTAGTATGACTGGAGTTCGAACTCGCTTTCAACGATATTGCAATCCACTGCATCACCCATTACACCACGGTAGATTCCCTAATCGATATTAAATCGGTTTCTTAAAAAGATATAACTGTATTTGGTCCTTAAATTAAATAAGAATATAGATTATCTTATAAAAATAATGATCACCAAATATTTTAGCTTGCATTGTACTGGAATCAATGCGGTAATTAAAAAAATGTCACAAATTATTATCGTTTCTGGAAAAAAGTAAAAATATCAAACTAAAAAAACAAATCTACAAGTCTATTCTGAGTAATCCAATTGATAACATCGAAAGTGAAAGTTAACACCTTGGATTCCAACGTAATTAAAACAGCAGTAATTATTTTTTTCCTAAATCGAAATATAGACCACAAGCTGCCAATAATACTTGTTTTCCTAAGTGGTTACTCATCAAAGTGTACAGCATGCTCATTGATGCCTAATTTCAAAGCTGCAATTAAAGCACTTCATTAGTTGGACTGTAGACATGTTTCCATCATTCTCGAGACAGAAATGACGGTCATACTTTTGCTTCTGCCACACAGAGGTGATATTCAAACCTTCAATTCTTTTCAGATATCAATCGTACAATTTTTAAAAATTCGAACGCGAAAAATTGGTTTGTGTTAATAAACGCAAATTCAATTTAATGACAGTAAACGTGCGAACTAAACATGAACTTGCAAAAGCCTTAATACGTGTTTACTTTTCCTTGAACCTACTACGCCGATTGCATCTCTACAGAGAGGTAAGACCCCCACCCACGAGGCCGCCTATTGGCCGTGGGTGGCGACCTGTAAGGTTAGAGGATGGGATTATGGTGACTGAGTAGTCCGTGACCTGGTAACTAAAATGGTTACATGACATGTGATACTTCACTTTAACCCATACTGGTCTAGACAGATAGTCGGAGCGGCCCAATCCGATTAATCGGCTAGTCATGTCAAGCCCTACCACCAATATGATTGTCCTGATCATATTCTTTAAATTTCTGATGAAACAAAGCAATACTCAACTCTTTTTATCTAAAAGTTACTAGAAAAAAGTAGCTGAAAGTAAATCACGTCGAGAAAAATAAGAATTTGAGTGTCCTCGATATGACACCAGACCTAATCTGATTGTGAGGCCTCATTACTGGAGTTTGGGGAATGTGGAGTCTATCTTCATTACCATTATTCTCAGGTCCACTCTGACTCAGAGAGTTAGTATCTGTTTGGGTCCCATCTTGGGGTCAAATAGTAGCAATACCTGAAACCATTTAACTAAGTGCAGACAGAAAATATTAAATATAATTATTAGTGAAAGATAACAATACTTAAAATAAGTGCATGCAAACAAATGAGCTCTGACTCGTTTGAAAATAAAGTTACCTACTAATTATTCGCTAATAAATTCATATATATATATATATATATATATATATATATATATATATATATATATATATATATATATTTATATTCGGTTATAAAAAACCCAAAAGGTTTTCTATGCTATAAAATAACAACCATACGACAAGTTTTCAAGAAGAAACGGTGATTTCAAAAGATAAACAACACAAAGTAAAACGGAAAAAAAAATCCAGGTATGTGACGTAATGGTGCATCATAGTTTTCAAAAGTACTGTTCAAGTGCATTTACTTGCAGTTCAGCCCATTTTAACACCGGTTTAAAGATTGACTCTTTTTGCTGATTGTGTTAGGCACCATTGCTGAAGAGATATGTAGAACAATGTTTTAATGAATATATGTATTTTGATTGTTTAATATGAACGCATTAGCGAAGGGAGACGACTCGGTTTATGTTTTCAGATTGATTTAAGAGTAACAAACGAAAGAGGAAAATAAAGAAGAGTAACTTGAGATGTTTTAGCCTTTCTATGGATACTTCTGGGTTACCATATAAGAGAATGACAAAATGATTTCTCTTCTTTTGACAGTTGAATCTCAGTTACCTACTATCAAACCCGAACCGAATATTTCAAGTGATTCCCTTCTGAATGAATGAATAAATGAAGATGCCAAAATATAAGGTATTTGTTCATTTCTTTTCGTTAACCGGACAGGAACGTATCAACGGCCTTGGTAACTGTCAGATTCTCGCCTTTGTGATCGTCGGACGAATATATATATATATATATATATATACATGTGTGTGTGTGTATGTGTGCATCTATCTATCATTCTATCTATCAACATATTTCTGTAATATAATAGCCGATGGATTTCGGTTCATACCTTTGGGTTTAGTTTGGCTGAGAACCTTTCGGCTCAGCACATGGGTTAGTTAGGTGCAAACACTGATGCAGGTGTTAACGCGGGTGCGCGCAGTGGATGAAGGTGTCTCTCAGAGATGTCACAATAGTCCGAGATGAAACGGGTGACGGAATGCGAGTGACGACACGCACTGGAAGCGCGCATAGGTTTGTGGAGATTTGAAAGAAAGTTGGAAGAGTTGAAAACTAGACGCCGAACGAGGAGGTTCGACTTTTGGGGCTCGCTCAGGCGAGACGAATTTGCGCGCCGTGGGTGCCACACGAGATAGGGGCCAGATGAAGAAGCCAGCATAAAAAGATTGTGTCTCTCTTCCTTGTGTCGAAACCTTTAACTCAAAAGTAATAAAAAGGTTTCGTACCTGAACAAACAAGTCGTTACGTGTTTTCGAATTTCGAGATTCTTATGTTCTCGATGTATATGTGTTACCAACATGCCATGTCTATTTCGCACATGGCGTTAATTGTGGCTATGGAACATTTCCTGTAAAACTTATACGATTATTGAGATACAGACCTGTGCATAGAAATCTGATGCTTATAATTAAAAATATATTGAAAAACGCGAGCAGATATCACTTTGAAAAATATAGAATTTAATACCATACAAAAAATAGATAAGACAAATAGACGAAGAAACATTTAGATGACTACATTATATTTTGATTAGAATTTAATCGGGTTCAGATGCTACACTCTTCTCCAAAGAAGAAGTCCCGGAAAGCGACACTTTGATCCTAGTCCAGGAGTACAGGGTGTATAATATTATCTTAGCTCAAAGGCACTCGTGGTGTAATGATTATTTTTATTGGAAGTAGGCATAGTAACCGGAGTTCAACTCTTGGACGAAGCTTTTATTTCACATCGTGATAATACCCAACTATTCACCGTTGAACTATGAGTAAATAGTTGGGTAGACTGCGCTCATTAATCTTGTCTTTGTAACTGGTTTAAGAGAAGCAAAATTATCGATTGAGACAGAGAGAGAGAGAGAGAGAGAGAGAGTGAGAGTGAGAGAGAGACACACACACAAACACACACATAAAAGAATTCTGATGATCGACTTTCATGAAATTTAAAGTTGAAAGTTGGTCATCTTTTTCATTTCAATGTTCAGTATTTACTCAAGAATACTTTTTATAGTGAGCATTCTTATTTTCAATTATTATTATTATTATTATTATTATTATTATTATTATTATTATTATTATCAACTGCTATTTTAGATTCGAAAATGACGTTCCAGGTTTTAATTTTCAACCGGATATAGCATAGTTAATTTATTTTAAGTAATATATTTTATATATGTCTGAACTTTTTTCATAGTTTTTGAACGCCTAGTTTGATCAACAGTCAAATCTTAGAAATGATTTCCCTGGTTGAATCATTCCAATGTCCAGATTAACAAGGGAGACCTGAGGAAGGCCAGAGTATACTGCAGTCGAAACGTTCTGTTTTAATTCACCACAATAAAGAGTTTAACTATACAAATTTGATTTGTTTTAATTTTTGACTCGCATAAATATACATATCTATCTTCAGCATTTAGTGATCACTCACTTTAATCAATGTATGTTACCTATATGATTACTCATCAATAACCTGAAACATATATCTTAGGCGTTGTAATTTAATAACGCGCGTGCACACACAGACACGCACACACACATACACATACAAGCCCAGACAAATATATATATATATATATATATATATATATATATATTTATATATATATATAAGCTTGCTTGATTAAACAATGAAGACACATTTTTTTATATAATTTCATTAAGATCCTTTCAAGTTTCCTGTAAGTGTCTTGGTTTTAGGTTGACATTAGAAGATGAATTTACCAAAATTGTCCCGAGGGCTTTCGGACCTTTCATCAGAGGTTGTTTGCAAGTGTAAAAAGTGTTTTTAAGAGTTTTTAAAAAGAGTTTTTCGGTCTTTTTATAACATTAGAAAATAAGGTAAACTCAAAGTTGGACAAAACTGAAATGCTGATGACATTGAACGAATCTAAAACAGAAAGCTATCAACAAAAACAGAATATTATCAAGAAAAATGAAATATTTAAATAAATAGACTGAAGTCATTTCAAAACATTGTCGCAGTTTTCAAAATTAATTCTATTGATTCTAAGTTTTTTGTTTTTATATGTAGGGTTTGTTGGATTTGTAGTCGTAGCTTATTAATTTCGTGTGCAGTTATAGAGGTGTTTTCAACTTGAATTTTTCGAAATTTGGATTTGGAAATAGAATGGGTTTTAAGATGTGAGGCTACGGAGAAATTAAAGACAACTGCCCAACCACACACACACACACACACACACACACACACACACACACACACATATATATATATATATATATATATCAAAATGAATATGTCTGCAAATGAATTTGAATTCGGTATTTTAGGTTTACATTTTATTTCTTTGTGCTTTAGATGTGTTTCAGATTTCATGGTCCTCTTCAGGAGACTAATATTGGCTAGGGTAAACTCTGTTTCCAGTTTTTACAGCGGAGATTGTTTTGATTCTTTTTTTATTCCAGGATTTCATTAATCTATATTGCGTATATGTGTACATTCGTATACGTGCCCGTACATTCAGTTATTTTTTCTTTTCTCTCTCTTTCTCTTGAATAAGTCACAAATATTTTACTGATAGTCGGTGGGTGTATATGCTTGCGTTTGGGAATGTGTGCGTCATGATCGGTTCTGTTTGCCTTTGTGAGTGCACGTGAGTTTGTGTGTGTGTGTGTGTGTGTGTGTGTGTGTGTGTGTGTGTGTGTGTGTGTGTGTGTGTGTGTGTGTGTGTGTGTGTGATGTTAGGCTCCGTTTAATGTAGGTTTAGATTTATCTTGGATATTTTTTTCGTTCATTTGGAGTAATGAGTAATCATCAGTCTGGTATATTGGTATTATCTTAAAGAGACCATTGTTGCATTCATAAAGGTGGTTTTAAACAATGAGTTGTCTATTTTCTGGTAATTTAATGTTGCTTTTATGTAAAGAGACTCACACCTAAGGGTGTCCACTGAATACTTTTTACTTATTTAATATATATATATATATATATATATATATATATATATATATATATATATATATATATGCAGAATCAGGATGAGGCTTAGAATCTTTTGAACGAAACTCATATATATATATATATAATTTATGGTGTATATATAATCATTTTCTGGGCCTGACCTGCATAGAAATTAATACAAATCCGAATTAGATTTTCTAATTTTATAAGAAAGGGTAATGTGTTTCCCTAACAAAAATGTTCAATTATGGTTCTTCTTTTAGAGGGAGGTTTAGAATTTTTGGAATGATCCGTATATATATATATATATATATACATTATATTGTTCACTATATGCGATCAACACACACACATATAGATATAGATGTATGCATAAATCCGAGTGTGTATAATTATAGATTTGTATGTGTATGAGTTTTTACATTCGTATATTACCGATTGGCAACTATGTCACGTCAATTAATCAAGTTTATAGAAATAATGCCAAGAATCACAAGTTGTGATTCGATAGGATTTCTAGTTCAACCGCCAAACTTCTCAGGAAATCTTCTTGTCACCATGTCTCCTGGAGGTCTTGGCAATCCTTTTTATATTCGGACCTTTTGATCTTACCGTCGTGTTAGTGAAATTCATTAATCAGGCACCTATGAAAATCAATATACATGTACAAGAACGTTCATCTTTAAATCTATTTTTTGTGATCGTCTTTGGTAATTTGATGATTAGAATTCTCTCCACAACAGAACCAAAAGATCTACTGTGTATGTATGTATATTTTGGCGAGCATGGATATATATACATATGTGTTTGTGCGTGTGCGTGTGCTTACGTAAATGGATATCTGTGAGTATATTGATACACGCTGTTAGATACCCATGCAAGCACACACACACACACACACACACACACACACACACACACACAAATATTTTTTATCATTAGGAACCGTCGTATCGAAGAAATAATGTTATTTTTACTGAGTCGAACCATGAAGAAAATCTAATCTTTTTTGATTTCCGTAGCTTCAAATGAAAATGATTTTCTTAATTTCATTATTTATTCCAAAGATTGTAAACGACGTAATACGCTTGGCTGGTTACAGAAGCAATACGAGCTTAAATAAAGATTATTCTAAGACACTTCTAAATCAGTGCTAACATTGCTTAAAAGATGGTTCAAAGAACTTTGCGCTAACCCAATATAATTATACACATGTGTATATAAGTCTGTCTGCGCCATATTGAATTAATCGACTTTTGGAGCAACAAAATTATAACAATTCTGAATTTTTAGCCAGAATGGCATTCGCATCCTAATGATTTTATCAATTATATTACCCAGAGAGAAACCAAAAATTGTTATCTGTGTTTACTTTTAGGTGAAAATTATCTTCGCATTTGAATCCCATCAATTTTATAAATCTATTTTTTTTTTAAGTTATAGATTATTCTGCTTTAACACTATCGATCGAAATGTGTTAACATCTTTGGATCCCACAATTTTTGCATTGATGCTTTCGTCATTAGTATTTAATAGTAAAGCTCAGGTAAAATCTTCGATGACAGGTGTAAAAGAAACTTGTCTTTTCTCATACAGAATATTTGTGGGGGCACTTAGAATACATTGACTGTATCCCCTGCAAAGGGATAAGAGCCTCCTTTTCAAAGGTTGTCTTGAATGGAACACTAAACTGCATCTGATGGTGAGGCTACAGCATTGGAGATCTGGGGAGAGTTGAGTTCTCATTTATTCGAGGTGAAAGGCAGAAATGTTAAATACTTCAAAATCCGTGAACTTTGCTGGTTTCATTGATTTCACCGTGGTGCGACTTCACATGGTGTTTCCAATATTTACTAAGCTTCACTTTCTATGTCACAGAAGCAAGTGCATAAAATTCGGAAGAAAAATAACATGTTGCAGGAATTATCCATGTAAAAACTTTCTTCCCGGTTCCCTAGAAAAACAGCATCTGAAATTCTGGATTTTCATCGGAGCTCGATCACTGATCTTTGGGTTGAATGGAATAAAAGTTACTAATATAAAAGATGAACACATTTAGGTGATTATCAAGATTAGAGCTATAACAAGGATTGAAAATCTCAGCTCAGTATTAAAAATCTACAAGAGTACATACACGAGAATTACTTCCGGATACCCAAAATATTTATTAAACTTAAATTATTCTTCTGAGCATCTAGAGTATGAGGCAACATTAGAGTAATGTTCGACAAGATAAAATCTAGAACAAATACTTCTTGGCTAGGCGTCCTCTCTCTCTCTCTCTCTCTCTATATATATATATATATATATATATGTGTATGTGTGTATGTGAATATACATTTTTTTCATGTATAAGATATAATAGGGACAGGATAAACTTGTATTCACCATGTCTAACTTCAGTTAGGTTCCACTGAATACGTTTGTACATTTTTTGAATCACAAGACTATTACTTGCTAGACAGAGTAAGACACGTGACACAATCTGGCGCCAACTTGCAAAGTATTTCCTTTCATGGTAGAGCTAACTTACCAACTCTTGAATAAAAAACGATTTGGCATCAAATTTTAATCCCAATCACACACACACACACACACACACACACACACACACACACACACACACACACACACACACACACACACATACACACACACACAGATATATATATATATATATATAGTGGAGTGAAATAAATATTCAAACATGAAATTTTTTTTATCTTTCAAACATAGCCTGAACAAAATTTTTACATACATTTACTGTATAAGGATATATCCTACTAATACGTGTATATAAACTTAGGTTATAATTAATTTAACTGAAATCAATGCCATTTGTCCATTTTTATAAGTGAAAAAAGTAACTGTACAGTACAAAAAATAACGCATCATCTTCATTTAATACTTTGTCGAACACCCTTTATTCACTTTATCAGCCGCTAATCTCTTCCAGTAGTTCTTAATCAATTTCTTGCAATAATCAGTAGGTATTTTGTACCATTCTTCCTGGCATATTGTCTTCAGATTATTGATGTTTGCTGGTGCTCTTTTTGGGATTCGAATTTTCAAAAATCGACACAAGTTCCCAATTGGATCCAAATCCGGGGACTGACTTGGCCATTGCAAAACATTAACATTATTTTCAGACTACCATTTCTTCGTAGATTTAGCTGTATGCTCGGGATCAATATCCTGTTGGAAAATCTAATCAGAAGGTAGCTCAAAACTCTTAACAGAAGACATCAAATTTTCTTGCAAGATCTATGTATACTTTTGGGCATTCATTTTACCGTCTATTACTGATATTTTGCCCATACCTTTTGCCGAAAAACATCCCCAAATCATTATACTGCCACCGCCAAATTTGACAGTTGGTACTGTATTCTTTGGTGAGTAGGTTTCGCCATCTTTCCTCCACACATGATTTTCATAATTATGATCAAACAACTCAATTTTAGTTTTATCTCTGCATAATACTCTTTCCCAAAACGAATTTTCCTTTTCCTTTTGCAGCCTTACAAATTTCATCCTTGCATCTCTATGTCGTTTCAATAGGAGAGGAGTTTCCTTTTGTCTCTGTGACTTGAGACAATTCCTCAGCATTTCATTACTTATTGTTCGTTTGGTTACATTATATCCTGATGAACTCAAATGTTCTGGCAGATCTTCACGCGTAACCGTTGGATTTTAGTTAATCAAGCGTCCTAATTTTCTTGATAATCTAGGAGAAATCTTCTTTGGAGTACCTGTTTTTTTTTTTTTTCAACTGTTTCGTCTTTTAAACCTTGCAATGAATGAACTTATCGTCGTAAAAGGAATATTCAGGTTGCTTGAGATATTTCTCCATCTTTCCAAAGCTTAACAATCAGTACATTTTTGTGAATAACTCAATTTTTTACCTCTTGCCATGATCAGAACCTTTTCATACGACAAACAATTGAAGAAAGTTCCGGTTAGGATTTTAAAATTATAGTTACTTATAACATTATTGGAACATTCTAGAAGGCTAACTATGGGTATTGATAGCATTATTAGAACTATCTTGAAAAACTTTGCAACAATGTTGCACTGTACGATTACTTTTTTCACTCATGAAAAAGAATAAACGGCATTAATTTCAGTAAAATTAATTGTAACTTAAAGTTTATATACACATATTAGTAGAATAAATTCTTTTACAGTAAATGTATATAAAAAATTTTTTCAGGCTATGTTTGAAAGATAAAAAATAAAAAATTTCATATGTATGAATATTTATTTCACTCCACTATATATATATATATATATATATATATATATATATATATATATATATATACAGATATCAGTATTTTCATAGCACATGGGCAAGTGTTGATAGATAAATTGATTGATAGATAAAATTTCCTAAATATTTATTCGGGATAACATAAACTCGGCGAGAAATAGTTTTGTTGTAACCATCCCGAGAAAAATACCAGTAAATTGAGATACATATCAATCGAGATCGATTAATCAAGTCACAGATTCGACTAGATCAAAGCAGATAGATAGATAGATAGATAGATAGATAGATAATTTTTCTTGAAAAATAGTTGCACCTTCAATCTCTACGTTCCAAGAGAGACATATTCTTATGTAATATTTCATTTTTACACCTTTCTGCATAAGGAAATATAGAACTGATTCTATCTCCAACGAATACTATTTAGCAATACACTGTACATTAAGACCAATATATTCATCACGTGAAAAATATTTCATCTAAATTGCTACAAAGCATTGATTCTAATTAAAAAAGAAAGACCGGAATAACGTAACTGATTATAGCCTTTCTTTAAGTTAAAATGATGTTTGCTTTTTGCCTCGTTTAGTTGATCCAAAGAAATGCCATCCATTATTGGATAAAAAGTGCTGCTTTACTATCTGTGAGAAACTGACAGTTTGATATAACCTTTTTCAACTTGGCAGTTCAGCTCAAAATGCCACCTTATCATTCCAGATGCATTTAACAGGGACTGAATCCTTTTTTTTTCATCTTTTTTTTTTATTCCCTATTTCATTTTTTTTAAAACTTTTTACATTTGTAGTTCATTTTTATGCATTTTCTTTGTTTTTTGATTAAATGCATATTTTACAGTTAGAGATTTCACTTGACAAATACTTTCTGGATTTATCATTTTGTTCGGTAAATTACACGTCAGTCTTATCTTGAGTGAGAGAAGAAAAGTAAAAACAATAGAAATTCCCTGCAGGCAATGAATCATTGCAAAGTATTAATAAAAAACAGTAATTTCTACGCAATTCTATTAAATATCTACTCAGGATACCAATAAATCAATGAATAATATATTATGATAATTTCAACAAGAAATGCTCGGGTGTTTGGACAACAGTTAATGGGTACTAAAGTCTAGCAGACCATTACAGCTTAACAAGGAAATCGAACCTCATACAACTGTGACCGTGTACCAAACTAAGAAAAGTTCTGTACAGAGAATAATCCGAAAGTAAAGACGTATTTTTTCCACAGACCACCATGTCGACAGGGCTTAGAATACACTGATTATATGGTCTACAGGAGGTAAGATCCTCGACCAAAAGAGGCATCCTGATTTTGACACTAAATTGAATCTGGTGGTGAGGCTACATGTCTGGTGCTCTGGGAAGTCTGGAATATTCCTCCAATGTCATGACTTCCAGGCCTATTCTGACCTGAAGTAGTAGTACCGATTATAGTTCCACCTCTGCATCAAATAGATGTTCACAAATTATTTGTATCGGAGAGGAATACTTGATATCATATAATCGTGTACAAAACTCTTAAGAAACTACACAAACATATAGGTATAAATGTACTAAGTACGCAATTCCCTAACCTCTTGGCATAAAATAGGTTTAGAGAGGTTGTCATGTCGTTAAAATCAATCGACTATTATTCCCGCAGAAGCTGCAAAAATACAGAAGGCAAAGTAATACCATTGAAGAGAGTAATTTCTCATTTACAAACACTATTTTTCCATGTTTTGGTTATACACTTTCGCCAATAATAAAAAAAGAGCTTACATTAGTGTACGTAAACTTAATGATAAAAGTATTTAGTTGACAAATATTTCTATATCAGCATAATTTCTTTCATTTTCGATTTACTTGATGCAGTGTTAATATTAGTCTCATCAATCAAACATTATACAGTAAGAATTTCAAATCAAACTTATCTAATACTGCTGTGTTAGGATACAGACTTTTAGATTACTTCTTATATATATATATATATATATATATATATATATATATATATATATATATATATATATATATATATATATATAACTTGGTTTCTTTGTTTAATGGAATATCAACCTTCCAAAACCATCATTTTAGAACAGTGGTGGTACTGTACAACTCAAGGCTAGAGATGGGATAAGTGGGTTCAAACATTCCTAAGAATATTAGTCCAAAAGTGAATGTAAGAACGTGACTGGGGTTCGAAATAACTTACTACGATGTCACAGTTTAGCACGTTAACAACTACACTACGAGGACTTCCCTATCATATATAAAAGGACAGTCAAACGCAACGCATCATCATAGCTGATTCATGTTTTAAATAATATATTTCAGTTTTGATTTCTTCTTTCCATTGAAATTAAATCAAAGAGGAAAGATTTTCTGAAATGTTTCCCAAAGAAGAAAAATTCAAACCATTAAAAATGTAATAAGATGTAATAATAATTTTTTAAATATATATTTGTGGTAGAGAACGAGATCTCGTTCTGGATGAGGCTGTTTGTATTTCGCATTTTGGGAAATATATGAACCCGAAAATTCTCCTGCCAGCCGTGTGTAAATAGTAGGATAGGCTGCGCTCTTTAACCTTAGTATGGCAAGCGGTTAAGAAGAAAGAAAACTCTGAGCTAAAACCTGTTAAACTCTGGGTAAGAATTGACCTAGTGTCGTATCCTGCTCGCGTGAAGGTGTTGGGTAAACGGGCATGTGGTAAAAGTGGTCAGTTTGGCATTTACATAGCGTTAGATTTAATCACGTGATATTGTGTTATTTTGCGAAACATTTGCACGAAAGAATAACGAAGTTGGGTGTTAGTACACGTGACATTCAAAGGAGAATTTTTTCCGTCTAAAATAGAAAATAAATTATGGGATTAAACAGGGTCAAATGGTAGATGACATTAGATAAATTTGTTACGTCTACACTTTGATACTATTTAACTTCTTTTGTTGAGCAAATTGTTCTCAGCACGTTGTACGATGAATGATTTTTCTTTCTGGCACAATCTGCTGTTATCATTACAACCTTTAATAGCTAGGAATTTTAAGAAATACGCGAGATTTGCCCGTCACGTTCTTTATTTGCTATATATGTTTTGATCTAATGGGACGTTTGGAATATGTATTGTTATTGAAACTGAGATTGTGGCTGTAATATTCGTTTTGTCAACTTCGGTCAGTGGCACCGACATCATTTTTTTCTTGATTATTATCATCTTCCTTGATAGTAGCCTCGAATATGATACTGCTAATAAAAAAATATTATTATAGGGAGAAAATTTCAGGGTACGTCGACGCCACACTGACCTCTTTTACCCCACACCTGTCTATATACCTGTTTATACTTGCTTTGCTTTAATGGTATCGATCAGTCTTTTCCTGCAAATAATTATCTTATTTGCTATTCTTATATATATATATATATATATATATATATATATATATATATATATATATATATATATCAAAAACAATATTTGGTGGCAGGATTTTTATCCAGGTTATCTAATGGAGAATTTGAGGTGTTTAGATAAATGATGTGGTTGGCTGGTTGGTTGGTTGGGTTTTATGGCATATCAATCCTTGTAGGTTATTTAACGCCAAATCCATTTTTATGCAAATAATCAGTTTTCAAAGAATTCAGTTTAGCTGAAGTACTCAGTTTAATTGTCAGATACATTGCTATATCAAACTATTCAGTTTATTCAAACAGTTCTTATTCAGCTTATTCAGTTTAGAATAAGTAGAGGTTTTTTTTACACACAGTTAAATGTCAAAACAGTTCTATATTAAACAATTCAGTTTAGTGTAAGTACAGTTTCAATGTCAAAAACAGTTCCATTTCAAACATTTCAATTTAGCGTAAGCACCTAGTTTAAATTTAAGTACACAGTTTAATTGTGAAAAACATTTCTATTTCAAGCTAATCAGTTTAGTCAAACAGTTTTAATTCAAACAATTCAGTTTAGCATAAGTATGCAATTTAGTTCGATTTAACCCATAGATAAGGCCTTATCAGGTGCTACCATTCCGGGCCAGATTGGACCTGGAAGCAATGGCAATGAAAGGGTGCTCTGCATTCCCCAAAGCTCCAGCATCACTGGAAGCTTACCATCAGATTATTTAGTGTCATATCCAGGACACTCGTTGGTGGGGGGGGTCTTACTCCTCTGCAGAGAAGCAGCCGGTGTATTCAACAGCTCCAGTCGACTGGGCAACAAAGATGAATGAGAGAAATTTGAGTCGAAAAATTTGTTTAACAAAAAGATTGTATTATTTGCAAGAGGGAAAAACATGTTGGTCTTGAAATTCAGCATTCAAACTCTTTTTTCTTTATCTTTGTTTGAATACTAAATTCTGAAATTGGTAAAAAATATTCAAATCTATTTTACATATGAGACAGGCAATCTATTTGATGATACTTTTTCGGTCAAATTGGATGAAATAGAAGAAAAGAATTTATGATTTGTTCTGCGCTCGAGAACTGACATCTCGCTCCATCGTGGAACGGTTTCAAAAATTGAATTTGCAATCAGCATTTGTTTGGTCAGATCCTTTCATCAAAGTTTAATTTACGGTACTTATTAAGATATTTTTAATTTAGATTGTTTTCAATATATAGATAAAAGAAAATTTATTTCTAAATCCGAGAAACACGGAGAAAATCCGTTCATTGTCAAACAAAACCAAATCTCAAATTATTGTTGCAAGTTGTACAGAATAATTAGTATTGGAAGCTGATTTCAGGTTAAGAAATATATTTTACTTGATGAAAGGAAACCTGGTCATTATAGCAGTATGTTGACACAAAGCAAGTAAATCGTGTGATGGGCAGATGAACACATCGCGTGGTGTAATGATTACCAAGCTAAAATAGCGGATCATAGTTACTGAGTTCACTTCCCACTGAGTGACCATACATCTGGTTTGGGGCTTAAAATGCCAACTAAATTACTTCATGGTGACCCTTTGATATAACAGTAACCGTTTTAGGAATGGACTCGACGACCAAAGTTTAAATCTTGAATGAGACTATTCGTGTTTCACTAAGCACTAATGCTCTTAGGAAAGGCATGGATCCATATATTGTACCATCCACCAGAAATGCGTAAATAGTAAGACAGACAGGGATCTTTAGCCATGGTATCACAACCGTTCTAAGAAAAGGGAAGTCTGAATTCAAGTCAGCTGTGCTCCGCTTAAAAATTGATTGTAGCGGATATATTGAGTGAATACCTACAACCGTCATAGACGTAAGGCTATTGATAACAAGATTCTATTTTCTAACGATGATCTACTTTTGCATACTGAGTTATTAAACTTAAAACAAAAGCGAATTAAATCAAGCTTATTAATTTCCTGTGTTTAAATGTTGGCAGATGTTCTCATATTAAGCACTATGAGTATTCCATCGTCTATTCTCATTAGCATTTTAATCTTTGTTATTTTTTCAGTGTATCGTTAAGCCTTTTTCTATTGTATGTTCAATGATCTACTCTGTGAGTTTCGTTATGAATTTTTCTACGGAATTTACCATTTTCTCAAAAAGAACAATTCCAACGTCCTGTTGTCTATATTTCTTGCTGACATAATAAATTATCTTCTTTTCACGCTGAAAATTGCCTTCATTTAAAAAAAATATGACCGTGTTTTTTATGGGAAAATATCAACAATACTGATGAAAATTGTTTCTTGTTTTATTTTATTTCTGCCGTTTGACATGAAAAAAATATGTATTGAGTCATTTTTTTTCTTTAACTATAATCTATACCAAGGCCAGTGGTTCTTTTGCTTACGGAATGGAGCTTAAAGAGTTTTTCAAACACAATACCGGCAATTAAACCAAACATATAATAACTCTCAGAACGATATTTCTTTGCTGAATTTAATAGCCCTACAGCTTTAAGTGTAAGTCCATTACATAAATATTGATGCATTTCTTAGTATTCATTTCAGTTTAATTCAACGAATAACTTGAAAAGGGTCTGATCAAATAAATAGACGGGAATTGAAGCAAAACGGACGAGAAATATTCAATGCATTTCAGGGAAATAACTATTTCCTTGTCGATTTCAAAAAGTGTATAAATGAAAGATATGTCTTACCTATTATTTTCAAGAAATAAACGAACTCCACTTACCTGAAATGAAAAAGAGAAAACATCAGAGTATTGTAAGAAAAGAATTCTCAATTATCTTACAACAATTACATTTGCATACATACTTACTTTCACCCCCCCATATATATATATATATATATTATATATATATATATATATATATATATATATAGAACATATTATAATAATAAAAAAAAGAATGAGAAAAGCGTTTACATATAAGTGCTTGATGCTATTATACCAAAGCAGGTATAAAATCTAAAAAAATGTAATCATGAACACGTGGATTTCTTTTCTTAAACTTTCATGAGAAGTACACAATCATTGCTTTTTCTTGCAAGAAAAGCTTTTTAAGTGTCTTACACAAAATTGATGTTTCCTATTATACTATTGTTACACAATTTATTTGTTATTTAATACGCTTTTCAATCCTCCTGCTAACTTGCTTAATTTTACATAGGAATGATGGATATTGCTGAATTTGGTAACGATCTGATAATCCATCTGTGTTCTCCTTTTATGATGATGTAACTGGCTTTTCATTCTAACTTGACTTCGACGGACTTTTTGACTAAAAATGACTACAGTGTTGGATGTTTAAAAAATTTGAACATCGAACACTATGTTCATTTAAAAAGTCGCCGACGATAATTTTTTTACTTTGAAATTGATTAGACTCAATTATTTTCTCGCATTGCAATTGCCCCCTAAATTAATACAATACAATACAATAATATATATATATATATATATATATATATATATATATATATATATATATATATATATATATAAGATTTGTGACCAAAACCGCATTAAAGAGACGTTTCATTGTGTTTGCAGCACAAATGTTACGTAACAGTGATCGTGTATCAATGAATGAAAATAAAAGTGTATAAATTGAAGTCGGTTAGTGATGTTCAAGTGTTGCATGTGTCGCGCTCTTGTTAATTCTTCAATATGAAAAATAGAGGGCTCTTGTGGGAAATTGTTTCAAATTATTAATATCATTAAAAAGAGACCATTAAATGGATATTACTTGGATCACATATTATGCCCCGAATGGAACCAGCATTTCACATCGATGAAGATGATCTCTGAATATCTCAGAAACTTGTTGGCATTATACGATGGAAGAGATTGAAGAAAATGTGCTTTGATATCTACATACTATCTATGCAAAGAAGATCAAAATATAAGAAAATAATTGAAAGAAAATAAAATGACTGTAAATGATGTATTAACAATGGACGTGACTATTCTAAAGAAAATAATCAAATTAAGTTGTAAATAGATAAATAAATTTGTTTTTGAATTGGTTTAATTAAGATATTCTTACTGGCTTTTGCGTTTTGACACCTGTGGCAATAAATCAATTTAAATCTCATATAAATGTTAATTCAATTTTCATAAATTTCACACAAGAAGAAGAAGAAGAAGAAGAAATGAAATAATTCGCAAATATGAAGACACAAAATATTTTCAGGGAAATGAAGACAATTGTATTTAAAAATAGTTTTTAGTTATTAAATCTTAAAAATCAATAAAAACAGAATTTGAATACCTGATATACCCGAATTTTTTTAAATCTACAGAAATTTTACCAATCATTGAAATATAATAGACCTTTCTGCATTCATGGTATGAATAATTATTTAAAGGTTCCTTTTGAATCTTTATTGAAAATATGGTTCAATATAATAAAATTTTGCAGATAAGGAAATCAATTTGCAAATTAATTAATAGAAAACAATTTCTGCAGTCGAAATTCTGCATTGAATTTTAAAATATCAACATCATCATCATTATCATCAAGGTGTACCGACAGCTTGGATTCTCTTGACACACTCTTTCACCATCCATTCCGATAAGTCATCGTTCTTAGGAAGTCTTCTAGTTGGCATCTTGAGTGAATTTTTGCTGATCAGTCAACGTTGCAGTGTTCATATATAGGAGTCCACAATTGTTGCAACTATACAATAGTACAGACACAGCAACAGTTTGAAAGAATTTCCGTTTTATTTTATTAGAGAATTCATATTTATGGTAATTAACCTATAAATAGCAGTCCATGCCTCTCAATGCGTATGTTTACATCGCTTTCAGTAGATGCGATATTACTAGCGAGGTATATGAACAAGTCAATTAATATCAGAGTCTTGCCATTCAATAAGGTGATGTCATAAAACTGCAAAATATTGTTTTATTTGGCAAATTTTGATTTTGTGTCAGCTGTCTTTGAGGTCAAAGTAAAGTAAAGTTGGCAAACTTAGTCGAGGGCAACCAGAAGGCTCCCTTTTCAGTAGCTACTACAGCGAGGTGTAGGGGAGGGCGCCACCCCTTTCTCTGGATTGCTCCACTTTACTCTTGATGCGTACTTTATATTGCTGAGTGTTAAACAAGGAGGTATCAAGTATCATTTTAAAAGTCTCTGGTAGGACTCGACCTGGGATTGAACCCCGTCTCCTGGACCATTGGTGAACACTCTACTCACTAGCCAATGAGCTTTGAAGTTGTTAAACTATATCCATGGAAAAACATTTTTAAATTTTCAAAAATCTATCTGAGTTTTTTTTATTTTTTATTTTTTTTTAATAAGATAGTCATGATATTTATTTTGCTTTTGTTAACCTTTATATCAACTGGAATTTTCTTATAAATAAATTTAAGATGAATTTTAAGTAGAAGTATGAATTTAGTAATTTTAGAGTATCTCTTAATTAGTATTCCTCATTGGGCATTCTCGCGTGTAAGTGTGAGTGTGAATTGAAGATATCTCTTGGCCGGTTGAAGTAATCAGAGATAATTATGTGGCCGTTACTTATATTTAAACTTTGTTTCTCTCGGACTGCTTTATGGAATAAGGAAATGTATCTTCAG
>OY757916.1:79234672-79274672 GCA_963585895.1 Sepioteuthis lessoniana | reverse complement strand
GAAAAAGAGTGTTTATGAGATAGAATTAAAAATAGTGCTAATAGATAAAATAAAATAGTTCTAATATATGTCACTATCAATAAAAAAAATCTCACTGAAGCAGAAACATAATCTAGTTCGACCCTACCGCCGTTTAATAGAGCGGTAAAAACAAAAGTAGGAAAACTTTTTTATTAATTGATAATTGTTTCCAGGCGACAAATCAATTACTCACAATATTTAACAAAAATGCTGTAATATTTTGCTATCGCTGTATGGTGAACATAGGAGTAATAATAAAAAAGCATAACTAAAATATAATGAGAAAAATCCCATTGCAAATAATGACTCAAACCGTCTATGCAATTGTGTAATATTACGGACGGACACCTTCATTAAATTGCGGCGTTCTCAAGGTTAAAGAACATTCGAGCACATCAGCTGTCATCAGTCATTGGGTACAAAGGTCTGACGATCTAAAAATGTCACGAACCTCGCTCGTGCAGACAGAGTTACCTGTCGAGAAAAAGCGTGATTTTAATAAAATCGTGCGTGAACTTTCACATGTTTTACACTATTGTTTCACTGGTGAGCATCGGACCTTCAGGAACCTTCGAATTGATTCCGTCAAATCGCTATATAAGAAAATCAAGTATCGAGATTTTGGCAGTTCAAGACAGGTTTTCGAACAGATTTCAACAGACGCGCACGCCGCACGATGCATGTCGTATAGAGCCCAGCCTGTCATAGCAACCTGACTGATATGATAAACATCAACAGGCCGACGATAAAAACGCCGCTGCAATCGCCAAGAAGAGGAAGGTGAACCTTTTCTACGAACGCGAGCTAAAGTGCACGGCGGGAAAGAGTGATAAAGAAAGAAGGCGTTTGATAGTGACAAAAAAAAAAGAGAAGGCGAGGAAGAACGCTATTGAACGAACTTTTTAACAACAGTCCGTTGTAATTCCCGAAAATAAAACAACTACAATTTTCTTCCTTGAGATTCAAGTTTCGAGTGTTTCTTTTCTGCGAATTCATTTCTTTTTATCAGATACAACGCTTTAATTTTTTTTGTTCTATACTACAATTGTATAGCAAGTGAATCTCGATCAGAAAACATGTTTAAATTAAAATATGATCTACCTGGCTAAAGTTGAAACTAACAGTGAACAAGAAAAGATAAACACAGGATCGACTGAAAAACCGTGGAAGGACCGTTATAATAATTAAATAGCTTCTTTAAGAGATATAAGATACGAGAATAGCACCAAACTATCCAAATAATAAATAAAGAAATAATAAAGAATAACCTGAAGTCGAATAATCGATCCTTAAAAGTGCATATACTTGTAATGAGGGCTCAAGGGTATATAGATTGTGCCTAGAGAAAAAAATGTTACATCTTTAGCTTTCCGGACTCAAATAAACTACTCAACTAAAGATTGAGATGCAGCCATAACCGGAAATATCTTCTTTCCAATTTGGCAGCAGATTAATTCACACGAGTTGTTATTCCATCCATATTGTTTTCACTTGACTACGTAACTACACAAAGAATAAAAGTACACCAGATTGAATTTGTCGGGTGCGTGGATAACCACCTCAGCTGACGATCGAATACGTGAAATTTGGAATCCAGGGAGTAATTGCTACCTTATTTTTTAATTGGCTTTTTATATGATGCTATAAATAATACTCACACACGCACACATATATACATATATATTTTTTGTAATTTCTCCCACAAAGAATTTTTGTTATACCAGGAACAAAGTTTGTTTAAATTTTTTTTATTATGTTTTAAAGCACATTTTTTACTGTTTGTGCTAATGAAGAATATTTTGTTCAATCTTGTAAAGTAGTTTTTTAACCAATATCATCGTCATTGGGAAGGAAGCGACAAATTTGTAAAGAAATAGTCCAGCATTTACTTCCTAAACCCTCACAACTATCATCGTTAATTATCGAGAAAAGAAAGTTATTGCTTTTAAATTAATTGGAACTTTGGAGTTTTCTGTGTTTTTTCTTTTGCCTTTTACGTTAGAATTTTAGCCAAATATTTCACTTGTTTATGACATAAAAGCCTTTAAAAAGATTGTAAAACGTTGATGATAATAAATAAGAGGAATATACTTATTAGCTGCAAAATGCATTTAGTATTGGTACTCCTTATCAGAATGCAATTATTAATGTCCTTATTATTTTCATGAATATGGCTCTAAGTGCTAGAATCCATGAATAAATTCGAAGTTCTATAAACGTTTCTTGGAATTTTACCATTGTAAAAATATTCAAGTCGAATTGTCATCATCTACTTCAAAGTAGACTGTAAATGTGCCAGTAAAATTGGTACAAAAATCTTTGGAATACTTTCGGTTCGTGCATTATTTGAATGTAGCAAACATTTCTGTTGCACCACACACACACACACACATATATATATATATATATATTGTTTGCTGTAATAATGAAGAAAGAGTGATTGATATCGTTTATGTGTATCTCACTCAACTGCGTTTTTAGTGTGATCGGATAATTACATAAATGAGAAACTGACAGTCGCTAAGGTCGTTGACTCTATGACTACACTATTAATATATATATATATATAAATATATATATACATATATACAAAGAGAGAGAGAGAGAGAGAGAGAAAGAAAGAGAAAGAGAAAGAGACAAAGACAGAGAGATGGATAGGCAGACGAATAAGTAAATATGTAGATAAATGTGTTTGTGCGAATGTGTATCTATACTTGTTTATATGTACACATATCTATCTTAATCAACTCTCCTATACCAGGTATTTTCACTGATTTCCTTAATGTTTATATATCAGTTTTGCCGAAATCGGTTCATATCTATCTATCTATCTATCACTACTCGGTCATATATTTTTTGTTTTTTATATAACAGACTACAAACCGTATTTGAAAATTGTAATTCTTAAAATGTTAAGTCACGTCGATCAAGTTTCTAATATACATTATCAAAGCGATACGTTCTCCATTACTTTCAAACAGATCAAAATCAACTTTCTTTCTCTTTTATATATATATATATATATATACACGAGGATCATTAAATAAGTTTCCAGACTTTTTTTCGTATGGGCACTTTTATTGATAGTACACACACATGAAACTCTAGTCCCCTTCGAAGTAATCTCCTCCGGCGGCAATGCACTTGTTGTACCGTTCCAACGACTTCTGGAAGGCTCCATGGAAGTCCTCTTGCGTAAGCGTGTCAATGACCTTCGTCACAGCCTCTTTCATCTCCTTAATTGTCTCATAACGAGTTTAGGGAATAACCAAAAGTCACAGGGAGCAAGGTCTGGACAATAGGGAGGCTGAGGAACTGTCTTGATACCCATCTTGATCAAATAGTCTGTGACAAGGATGGAGTTGTGGACTGGTGCATTGTCCTGCTGGAAATGCCACTGACCCGATTTCAAGAGTGCTGGCCTCTTCCCTTGGAATCTCTTCCTGAACGCCCTTAAAACCTCAACATATTAACCCTAACTCTAACTATTTGGCCAATCAACTCAGATGTATTGACTTCCTAACTCCCCGCACACCTCTCATTATCTCTCACAGACTCCCTGCCTTCCTCGAATCTCTTATGCCACTCAAAAACTGATGCTCGATTCATGCAAGATGGTCGAAAAGCAGTCTGAAGCATTCCATACGTTTCTGTGGCATTTTTCCAAGTTTGAATGAGAATTTTATTTCATATCGTTTTTCTAAAGTGTCCTCACGTCCAGATTGGATTTTTGAAAATCACCAGCTGTGACAATCAGTCTTTAGTAGGGTCTATTTCAATTGCTGCTGTAGCTGTTCATTTGAACCTGAAATCATAAAAAATTGGTCAATCATCTCATAAGATGTATAGCAATAACATACTGATTTTTCAAGAGTCTACAACAATTTTAAATACCTGTACGAAAAAAGTTTGGAAACTTATTGAATGCTTCACACACACACACACACACACACACACACACACACACACACACACACACACACACACACACGTATATATATAATGTCAAAGTCATCTTTATAGAAGAACAATAGTAATGTTATTTGATTCATAGCATGGGTATAAGACGTTTATGCCTTTTCCAAAGGTATTAGCCTAAAAGTTAACCTAATAGTGCAACTGGAGTTCGAACTTGATAATTACGATATCGCAGTCCAGCATTTTAACCATTACTGTCCACGTTAACCCAATGTGGAGCTTTGATAAGTTACAAAGGGTTATAGTCCTTGAAATATACTTGTATTTTATGCGTCTAATATGCCGGCAAATACGGTATATGTATGTCTATAATTATCTCTACGTCTCTCCCTCTCTCTCTCTCTCTCTCTCTCTCTCTCTCTCTCTCTCTCTCTTTCAGGTAGAGATTTATAGAAGATACTTACAGGGTTGGTTTTTTCTACTAGAAGCCCTTCCCACTGAAAGAATTAACATCTCGATAATCTGGCGTAGGATTATCCTTAGTTTCTCTCGATCTATCTATTTATCTTTCTCAGTCTGTTTATATATGTCTATCCTTTTACCCATATACGCACAAAATATTGGATATGTAGTTTAGACGTTTCAGTTGGTAGGATGTCATATTCTGAAAATGATCACTGGAAACAAATCCGAACGAATCAATAAACGAATAATAATTTTAAAATAATTAATCCATAAATTAAATCCTAAGAAGAGAATTTTTCCATCAAAAGAAAGCAAGACTTCACAGCATTAAAAAGAAATCAATCCAAACTGTGAGAAGCCCCAAAAAACAAAACAAAAAAAACAAAAAAAAACAATAAACTAGCAAACAAATAAAGTGACTGGGGTTTTATGTATGTTTTATGATTTACTGCCATTTTACGTTTTTTTTTTGTTTTTTTTTTTTCCAAGTAGACATAGCTGAAAAATACGTATATATATATATATATATATATATATATATATATATATATATATATATATATATATATAACCCAAAATTGAGAAGATACTAAGGAAGGACCAAAATGACTTTCGGAGAAATCGATCATCGACATAAAAAATTTTGACAAAATCTAAAGGCCACAATATTATTTGTTGACTTCTCCAATGCCATTGACTCCATACACAGAGAGAAGATGGAGCAAATACTACTCGCCTACGGCCTACCCAAAGAAACCATCGCAGCCATAATTTTTATGGAGGTGCCCGTGGTGTAATTGTTATCGTCGCAGGAATTGGACCCGGCGACTCGAGTTCAAATCCTGGACGAGACTGATTGCATTTCACATAGCACTAATACCCTTGGGAAAGGTATGAATCCAATTATTCTCCCTCCAGCTATGGGTAAATAGTAGGGCAGACTAGGTTCTTCAGCCTTGGTGAGGCAACTAGTCTAGGAGAAGGAAAACTCTGAATTCAAACCTGTTAAACTCCGCTTAAAATTGACCTTGTGTCATATCCTGCCCGAGCGGAGGGGTTGGGTAAATAGGATCGCAGCCATAATGATGCTATATAAAAACACGAAAGTAAAAGTCCGCTCCCCTGATGGAGACACAGACTACTTCGACATTGTAGCAGGTATGCAGAAAGGAGATACATTAGCCCCATACCTTTTTATGATCTGTCTAGACTGCGCGCTTAGAACGTCTATTGATAAAATGAAAGACAACGGTTTCAAGCTGACAAAGGAAAGAAGCAGAAGATGCCCCGCACAAACAATTACCGACGCGGACTACACCGATGACATAGTACTTCTGGAAAATACACCCACCCAAGCCGAAACCCTGCTACATAGTCAGGAACGAGCAGCTGCTGGCATAGGCCGGCATTTCAACGTAGACAAGACGGAATACATGTGCTTTAATCAAAGAGGCGACATCTCCACACGAAATCGTAGTTCACTGAAACTAGTGGACAAGTTCACCTAACTAGGAAGCAGTGTCTCATCAACCAAATAAGACATCAACACACGACTAGCAAAGGCATGGACAGCTATCGATAGACTATCGGTCATATAGAAGTTCAGACCTGACCGATAAAATAAAACACAGTTTTTTTTCCAAGCAGCAGTCGTGTCGATACTGCTATATGGAAGCACTAAATGGACGCTAACTAAACGCATGGAGAAAAAAGCTTGACGGCAATTACGCAAGAATGTTGCGAGCAATATTGAACGAGATCTGGAGGCAACATCCCACAAAGCAGCAGCTGCTCGGCCACCGGCTACCTATCACGGAAACTATCAAAGTTAGACAAACCAGACATACAGGACACTGCTGGAGAAGTAGGGACGACCTCGTAAGTGACATACTCCTGTAGACCCCTTCACATCGACGAGCAAAGGTAGGACGACCAGCTAGAACCTATATACAATAGCTCTGTGCCGATACAGGATGTAGGCTAGAAGACCTACCGGGAGCGATGGACAAAGGACGTCAGAGGGTCAGGGAGATACCTGATGTCGGCGTGACATGATGATGATGATGATGATATATGATTGAACTCAAGAGTCGAATTGTTAAACGTGTTAACTATATCACTGAGTTTTGCGCTGAAAACATGAAATAGCATTTATATTCTAGATCACATTGTACTCAGGTAAATAGGTAGGTTTTCTGATATATATATATATATATATATATATATATATATATATATATCAGAAAACTTATCTATCTATCTATCAATATATATATATATATATATATATATATATATATATGTATATAAAATAGATAAATGAATAAATAAATTCAAAAAATACATATCTCTTCGTGGACCAATTTATTTAAAAATATTTTAATTCTCTCTTTCGGCCTACTACAAAGATTTATATATATATATATATATATATATATATATTCACAAACTTTTTCTTTATTAAAAAATCCGTTGTGTCCTTACAGAAACTTGTTTAATCGAAAGTAACGAATTCTGTTCACTCTATGTGCGCCACAACAAATCGATTTTCTGCTCAACAGAAATTCTTTGGTATCTTTTAGTGCATTCAGAGAAACAAAAGAAAACATTTTAATTGAAATGACAGATGGTCAGGATTTACTTGCCTTCGGCTTACGTTCGATTAGGAGATAAAAGATAAGCGTAAAAACATATATATATATATATATATATATATATATATATATATATATATATATATATATATTAGTCTGCTTAGATCTATTGCTACCCATCAATCTATCAATTTATTACTATCTGTTAATGTCTGCTTCCAACTTTTATCTAGTCAACTACAAAGGTTTCTGTTTGAAAAGTATAATCATTTTAATTTACTTATCATTTGCTTCGATTCGGTTTCCAGCAGAATCTAGACGAGACGTCTTCCTCATTTAAACCTGGAAATTATCGCTCTCCCTCTTTCTTTATCATATATCTTGTATTACTTAAGTAGACAGAAAAATAGACATATATATCTATTCACACTTACAAACACACATGACCACACACACAAACACACACATACGAATATTAATCTGTTTATATATATATATATATATATATATATATATATATATATATATATATATATATCGGTTCACTCTCCCCCCACACATACATATGTATATATATATATCTGTTTGCATTCACACACACACACACACACACACACACACACATATATATATATATATATATATATATATATATATATATATATATATATATATATCATAGTTAAAATTTAACGCTAAAAGCACTTTCAAATCCGGAAAGTCTTTACAGTGGTCAATGGTGAAAATGCGTAGGAATAGCATGATATATTTGGATTATAAAACAAGATGAAAACTCACGATTTAAATTTTCTCCTTGTCAATCTTCAGCTGGGATAGTATTCGATACATCTTATTTATCTATCTAAATATAAGTATACATATATGTATGTGTTTTTTGTACATATTGGTTAGAGTGTTCACCATTGGTCCCCGGTGGTTCAATCTCCGATCGAGTCATATCAAAGCCTCAAAAATGCTTAACATTCAGCAGCATTTTAAGGTACGGATCAAGGATAAGGGGAATAATCCCGAAAAGAAGCCGCGCCTTTCCCTATATGCTGTAGTTGCTATATACGAGGTGCATGCGATAAGTTTCCAGCATTTTTTCGTATGGGCTATTAAATTTGTCGCAGACTCTTGAAAATTCAGTATGTTATTGCTATACATCTTATGAGATGACTGACCAATTTTTATGATTTCAGGTTCAAATTAACAGCTACAGCAGAAATTGGTATACACCCTACCAATGTTATATTCTCATATGCAGTATCATAACGACACAATATTAAAGACGCAGGAAGACTTCTTTATAAATATATGTACCTCTCACTTTATTGTAAGGGTTCGAAAAGGTTATTCAAGGTTTTTCTGTGAGAGGGAGTTGGAGACCGAACAGAACTGCGATATATTGACCCCCACTCTTATGGCCGTCAACGTTGGGTCTTTTTCGTTCTTCAGGGCTGCTCAACCGGAGGCCCAGGGGCCCAGCTCTCTGCAGGCTTTCTCTACTAAATCTTATCAGCAACTTCTCTGGACCCAAACTCATTAGGGGTTCCAAGAGCCCCTTCGGCCGGGCATGGCTTTCCCTACCACAACTCGTCTCTATAACTCCAACTATGACTCCAACTTTAACTCATCAGGGCCCCAAGGGCCCCTTCGGCCTGGCGTGGCTTTCCCTACCACATTCTATCAGCAACTTATCTCCAACCGTCTCCAACTGCTCTCTAACTGTCTTGACAGAGTTATATAATGGTTCAACGCCCACTTAATCGCCCACTAAATCCTTGGAATGGCATGTTTGATCGTCATCAAGCGGAAATAACTGTCATGCAGTTCAGAGGTCACTCTCTTCCGGTGCATCAGTCTATGAGTGTATCATGGGCTTTACCTTGTCCCATTTCATCAGCCAAATCCACCCATGCGATCTCTTTCTATTACTGGCCATTGGAATGTGTCACTTCCTTCCGGTGCATCACTTTGTAATGGCATGTTTGCCCGGGCCGAAGGTCAAAATGCAACACTAAATCCTGATTGTCACAGCTGGTGATTTTCAAAAATGCAATCTGACACTTAAGAAGAACGATATGCAATAAAATTCTGTTTTAAACTTGGAAAATATGCTACAGAAACGTATGGAATGCTTCAGACTGCTTTTTGACCATCTTGCATGAATCGAGCATCAGTTTTTGAGTGGCATAAGAGATTCAAGGAAGGTACGGAGTCTGTGAGGGATAATGAGAGGTGTGCGATGAGTAAGGAAGTCAATACATCAGAGTTGATTGGCCAATGAGTTAGGGTTAGGGTTACTATGCTGAGGTTTTAAGGGAGTTCAGGAAGAGGTTCCTAGGGAAGAGGCCAGCACTCTTGAAATCGGGTCAGTGGCATTTCCACCCGGACAGTGCACCAGTCCACAACTCCATCCTTGTCATAGACTATTTGACCAAGATGGGCATCAAGACAGTTCCTTACCGTCACTATAGTCCAGACCTTGCTCTCTGTGACTTTTGGTTATTCCCGAAGCTCAGAGGCTGTCGTTATGAGACAATTGAGGAGATTAAAGAGGCTGTGACGAAGGTCATTGACACGCTCACACAAGAGGACTTCCATGGGGCCTTCCAGAAGTTGTTGGAACGGTACAAGTGCATTGCAGCCGGTGGAGATTACTTCGAAGGGGACTAGAGTTTCATGTGTGTGCTATCAATAAAAGTGCCCATAGGAAAAAAGTCTGGAAACTTATCGTATGCACCTCGTATATCTAACTACAGATTGATAGATAAAGAGAGAGAGAGAGAGAGAGAGAGAGAGAGAGAGAGAGAGAGAGAGAGAGAGATTAACCAAGACCCTGAGCCAGATGCTATTCTTCATTTATCATGTATTTCTCCACACTCTTCACATTGTTTATCCGCTTTCTTTAACCCTTTCAATACAATTAACAAAAATCGATAAAAATTTTGAAAAAATCATATTCTTCTTTGTTGATCTAAGAACTTTTCACTACTCTCTCGTATTTCCACGTCTTATTTTTAAGGGAGCACTAAAATTTTCCCGATAAAATATATTGAATTTGGTTAATGAACTTTTAATTTGTTTTATTCAAATGAATATACAGATCGAAAATTACTTGCACAATGTTGTTTTATTCTGTTTTCATCATTGCTGCTTTTCCGAATAATCAACTTGATTGGAAAATGCTAGTTTCGATTGTCATCTTACATTGATTATTAATTTATTAATCAATATCAAACCAGTCTTCTTGTTGGTATTTCTTGATAAACCAAGGATTGAATCTGAAGGCGGAAAAGAAGATTGTGTACTATTTGTTTGTTTTTTTTTCTGAATTAAAAAAAACAACAAATCTGTTTCGAACGCGTAGAATTATCAGTGATAACAAAATAAATATTCATTACAGTAGTAGCTTACAACGTAGCTTTATCTATGGAATTTACCTTGCTTCACACGAAAAATTGGTTTACATAATGAAAGATAATCCTTCATATAGCATGCACATATGCTTATATTTAACGGGTTAGTAGACGAACTGTGTTAAAACATGCATTTTTAGCACAATATACGTGATACCTTCAATAAGTTACCAGACTTTTTTTGTACAGGCATTTACAATTGTTGTAGACATTTGAAAATTGAGTATGTTATTTCTGTCCGTCATTCTGTTGTTGGCTTCTGCAAAACAAGCGTAGAATCTCTCTCTCTCTCTCTCTCTCTCTCTCTCTCTCTCTATATATATATATATATATATATATATATATATATATATATATATACGAGGGGCATACGATAAGTTTCCAGACTTTTTCCATTTGGACATTTAAAATTGTCGTAGAGTCTTAAAAATCCAGTATGTTATTGCTATACAGTTTATGAGATGACTGACCTATGTTTATTATTTCACGTACAAATGAACAGCTACAGCAGGAATTCGAATACACCCGACTAAAGCTTCAAAAATCCAATCTGGACGTGAGGACACTTTAGAAGAACCATCTTGCATGAATCGAGCATCGGTTATGGAGTAGCAAATGAGACTCAAGGAAGGCAGGGAGTCTGTGAGAGATGATAGGTGTGCGAGGAGTAAAGAAGTCAATACATCAGAGTTGATTGGCAAAAGGGTTAGGGTTAGGGTTACTATGCTGAGGTTTTAAGGGAGTTCAGGAAGAGGTTCCTAGGGAAGAGGCCAGCACTCATCAAATTGGGTCGGTGGCATTTCCACCCGGACAATGCACCAGTCCACAACTCCATCCTTGTCACGGACTATTTGACGAAGATGTGCATCAGGATAATTCCTCAGCCTCCCTATAGTCCAGACCTTGCTCTCTGTGACTTTTGGTTATTCCTAAGCTCAGAGGCTGTCGTTATGAGACAATTGAAGAGATGAAAGAGGCTGTGACGGAGGTCATTGACACGCTCACGCAAGAGAACTTCCTTGTGGCCTTGCAGAAGTTGTTGAAACGGTACAACAACTGCATTACAGCCGGAGGAAGTTACTTTGAAGGGAACTAGAGTTTCATGTGTGTACTATTTATAAAAGTGCCCATACAAAAAAGTCTGGAAACTTATTTAATGATCCTCGTATTTCGTTGTGACTAATTTGCTGCGAAACCCATTCCGACCGGCCATTTTCCAGTACGTACCCGCTTATATATTACCGCATAATAACTAACAACTCATTTTTTTTTATTTTATCGAATTTACTACAATATCGCAGTCCAGCAAGTTAGCCTCCATAGAATTTAATTAAATACAAAAAGCAATCATGCATGCATGATTTTTTAAAGACCGGATATCGTATTGGAAGGGCTAAAGATTGTGGAACGCGGTGATAGTTCATTAATATGGTGTGGTTTGGTTTATTTGTTTAAAGGCATATCAACCTTCGGGGATTTTCTAATGCTAAAGCCATCCTTGTAGAGAAATAAAAGTAGTACTATTTAATCCATAGCGGGTGGTGGTGGTGCTGGCAAGCAATTCATAACTTTCCAATGGTATCTCTCCGAAAGAGAACGTATGAGCGTCACTGGAGTTTGAACTTACTACGATGTCGGAATCAAGCCACAGGAAGGTCCTTCAGTCCCCTCTTTGTCTGTCTCTCTATTTGTGTCTGGTGCTCTCTTTCTGTCTATCTATTTAGGTATATATATATGTATTAAAGCATTTACAAATACCAATGACTTGTTTCATATAATGCTTCTTTTAAATTGACAATTGCGCAATCTAACATTGATGAAACTCAGGTTACTAAAAGAAACATTACTTTTACATAAAACATCTTTAAGTTTATCTTTCTGATTTATTCAATCCAGTACACACACACACACATACACACACAATTATATATATATATATATATAAGTGGGAATTTGAGTCACCAAATGCTGTTGACGTTATGTCTACACTATTCTAATTAGATCTACTTATGCTCAATCGGAGACATAAAGCACTCGTTATTCATAAATATAGCAAACTACATTAGTAGTAAACACACACACACACACACACACACACACACACATATATATATGTGTGTGTGTGTGTGTGTGTGTATCTTTGTAATCCTATGATGCGTGTTTCATTAATGATGACTTACAAGGAGTCTCCGTACCCTGTAAGCTTTTTCATATTCAGTTCGTTTTGTATACGTTCAATTGAACTCCTTGGGAGACAATGAGTATGCAGTAATTGACCAAAATATTGTTAAATCAATGCCATTTCGGCAGAATTATGAGTTATTTTCAGTGAGGGATGTAAGTAATTGTTATATCAACGTGACATTAGTAGCATTGAAATTTATGTAAATATGTGAGAATGGTGTTTTTGATATTTATTATTAAGATGTAAATTTTGTCGAAGTCACAAAGAATTGGGAGTTGCTATAAAAAAACAGCTGATATATGATGAAAGAAATTGAAAAATAATTGACAACACTTGGTTTCCAGTTGAAAGAGAAGTCCATGATATTGATGGATCTAGGTAGAAAGAAGTAAAGACTTTTAGCCAGACTTTTTTTTATATATATCTTCTCCGTTATAACAAGAGTTTGAAGGATTAAGAATAAAATCCAACTCGATTGAAGTCCACTTCCTCTCGTAAAATATTTGCTAATTGAACTGGCAATTGTTTTAGTCAGAATATGTCTATTTTCATTGTATTGCTGTAATATAAAATTATTTTTACTAAGTCATTATTGCATTCATATATACAGGCGTACCTCCCGCAGTGTAATGGTTAATAAACTAAACTAACAATATATATATATATATATATATATATAGAGAGAGAGAGAGAGAGAAAGAGAGAGAGAGAGAGTGTGTGTGTGTGTGTGTGTGTATGTGTGTATTTGTAAATCTATTTATAATTCGTAATGAAATCTGACAGCATATTTACGTGAAAAACTTAATAAACATCGACCAATGTTTAGTGTGCTTTCATACTAGCAAAACCAATTTTAGATAACTGTTAATATCAAGTACTTCCCATACAATTACGTAGGAAAAGAGGAGATACGCATAATATGCTTATCAAATAAACAATTTTCCTGAGGCGTCTGTGAAGGAATTGGTTAATTTATGCTTAAGAAATGCCATATAATATAACAAAGAATTGAATTTAGATATGTTGGAGCTGTTTTCTTCTTGAATCGATATCGGAAATGGCCGAAAAGTGTGAGTAGGAGGAAAAGCAGGAGGAGGAGGAGGAGGAGGAAGCTACTGTAATGAGATGTTCTCTGTGACATTTGCCTTTTATTAATGACGAACGATTGGAACGCCGAATGCGAGTTTCTATCGATCGATATTAGTTTTGACTCGTGCCATGGCTGGCGAATCTGGGTATTTCGAAAATTTAAAATAAATATTCTCGTTTCTAAGATGAGACTTTTGATTCATGGTGAGCAGAACATTAACTCGGTCAAGAATTTGCCAATTTGTCGCCAGAGAAACAAGCACAGGGCTTGGAATTTATTTGGTACTGTCAAAATAACTAACATTATTAATTATTAAAGTTTAAAAAGAAAACTAAATATCTATGTTTCAGTTCTCAGTAAAAAAGAAAATAAATCTATGTCTGCACGTTCTATCATTAAATGCAGTGATTATTACAGTTGATATCATAGGTATTTTAGCTATACTCGTTTTAAAGCCTCTCTCAGTAGTCATTAAGCTTAAAGTGTCGTATCCTATTTATAGATTTTTATTTGTACAAATAAATAGAAAAAAGGAAGTATTCAACTTATAAGAAGTGAAAGCGAACGATGAATCCGCCTTATTATTGCAGAATTATTATTGTCATCATCATCATGATCATGTCGTGCGGCTAGCACGGATATCCCTGTCCCTCTCTCGCCACTTCTCCCTATCATTCATCGCCTCTGGCAGGTCTTCAAGGCTACATACTGTGTCCTCACACAGCTGCTGTATCGTTCTGCTTTTGCTCGGCCATATGTTGGGGTCCATAAGAGTATCTCATTTATGAGCCCGTCCCTACTTCTCCAGCAGTGTCCTGCATGTCTGGTTCGTCTAATTTGGATAGTTTTCGTGATGGGAGGTAGGTGACCGTATAGTTGTTGCTTTGTGGGGTGTTGCCTCCAGGACTTGTTCAATATTGCTCGCAGCATTCTTGTGTAATTGCCGTCTAGCTTCTTCTCCAGCCATTTTGTTAGAGTTCAAGTAGTGCATCCATATGGCAGTATTGACACGACCGCTGCCTGGAAGAAACTGCGTTTCATTTTATCGGTTAGGTCTGACTTCCATATTATCGATAGCTTCGTTAGCCACATGTCAATGTCTTTTTCGGTTGATGAGACACTGCTACCTAGGTAGGTGAACTTGTCTACCAGTTTCAGAGAGGGTCTGTCTAGTGTGGAAATGCAGCCTGTTTGATTAAAGCACATGTATTCAGTTTTGTGTGCATTGACATTTAGGCCAATGCCTGCGGCGGTTTGTTACAAACTATGCAGTAGTGTTTCGGCCTGGTTGGGTGTATTTGCTAAAATCGCTATGTCATCGGCGTAGTCGGTGTCGGTAATTGTTTGTGCTGGGTACCTCCTGCTTCTTTTCTTTGTCAGCTCGAAGCCGTTTTCTTTGAGTTTATCAATCGATGTTCTAAGCACGTAATCTAGACAGATGATACTATTTACCAACCCCTCCGCTCGGGCAGGATATGACACAAGGTCAATTTTTTAAGCGGAGTTTAACAGGTTTGAATTCAGAGTTTTCCTTCTCCTAGACTAATTGCCTCACCAAGGCTGAAGAACCTAGTCTGTCCTACTATTTACCCATAGCTGGAGGGAGAATAATTGGATTCATACCTTTCCCAAGGGTATTAGTGCTATGTGAAATGCAATCAGTCTCGTCCAGGATTTGAACTCGTGTCGCCGTGTCCATTTCCTACGACGATAACGACTACACCACGGGCACCTCCATAAAATCTAGACAGATGATAAAGAGGTATAGGGCTAGCGTGTTCCCTTGTAGTACTCCTGCTACAATGTCGAAATATTTTGTGGCTCCATCCGGTGAACATACTTTCACTTTGGTGTTTCTATAGAGGATCGTTATTGCTGCTACGGTTTCTTTTGGTAGGCCGTATGCTAGTAAGATTTGTTCCATCTTCCCTCTGTGAATAGAATCGAAGGCCTTGGTAAAGTCGACAAATTGTAATGTCGCCTGTAGGTTTTTTTTGCCCGTACGCCTTCAAGGATTCTTCAGATGGTCAATATTTGTGAGATCTATTTCTCCGGAAGTCAAATTATTATTGTAAAGTGGAGTAAAAATTGTTTTATTCTCTCAGAGTATTTTAAGACTCGTGTGCTATCAAAAATCTAGTTACGATGAGCTATTTATGTTATGTTACATTAGAATAAAAAAAAATCTAATCACTATAATAATGATTAGCTTAGTTCTCTCTGTAAAAATTTTCATCATTTTTAACCTCTGACAAGGTTTTTTCTCTATAGTTTGCAATACACAACATTTACATCAAATGCCAAATTTTACTAAAATAAACATTTAGTTACAGATTAGAAAAATCAAAGTTGAGTCATCATTCCCTACATCAATCAGTATTTCATTTGTTGGTGCAACCAATGAAATTAAACAAAATAATGGTGAAAAAGAGGTAAAGTCCCCGAGAGTAAATAGAGTTGAAATCTTCCCTATGTATACAGGGTTCAAATTCAGGTGGCATTAAAATTTGTCCATGCTTATTCATTCATTCATTTTATTTCCTATCTTAATAATTTGCTATATCTGTATTTATGTAAACACTTGAAGTGATATAATTTTTGATGCAATTATTAACTTCTACATGAGATAAGTACTACATAATGTAGTTATAATAGATATTTACCAATCTTGACTCATCCTCATACAAAAACAATGTGGAAAGAGATGAAAGTTGCGGCAGTCTTAAAATGACGATGGTTTATCTTCTTGAACATCAGTATCTGATTTTCTAGCTTTTACACAAAACATTGGTGCTAATGACAGATACCCAATTATCCCAGACAATAAACAAGCACACATAATAGCTCTGATATTACTAATAGTATTATATTAAGCATAATTTTATTGTGGTGTCTGGTGTCTGGTGTAGCGGCTTGCCCTCTATATAAATTTATTGATAATATCACATATCAGAGCTGAATCGAATCGGATGTTTTTCTCAGACTTCGATATTGAATAAGTCTTTTTATCCATCAGTTGAGCACTTGTTATACGATAGCTTAATCCAAAGGGAGCCATTCCACAATTATTACATCATACATCGGTGACAGGAGGAAGTACAAGTTGGAATTTTGAAAGAAATTGAGTTCGTCTCGCTGCCGGAATAAAAAGGCAAACAAAATCAGGAAAAATTTGACAGAAGATTATTGCAAACTTTATTCTAAATATAGAATAGAATGTACAATAATCATGCTACCATGGAATCCGCAATGTTCCCTTAAGGGGCTACAAATCAGCTTATGCGTGATTCAAAAAGACCCAACACAGATTATAGGTTAAGATATATCTTAACATATAACTTCGAAAACACGAATAACATTAAGATGGAATACCCAAGGGGTCAAAACTTAAAGCGAAATATAGATTCATATATCCTGTTCCCACTTCTGCTTCCCTTGTTAGACAAACCAACAGGATTACAGTAAATACTAAGAAATTCAGCAAAATGAATTTAGTCGGTATAACATTCTAAAACTACTTTTTTCATATAGATATAATTGTTAGCCAAAAAACTATAAATCTTAGAAAATCATCAATGAAAATCTTTCACTTGGCCTCAAACTCCGGTATTAGCGGAAAGTATGCAACTATCCTAACAACCAAAGAAGTTTAATGTTTACTGTATATATGAACTCGTAAAAACATATGAATTACATATTCTGCTTAAACAATCTTGATGAATCTTATTTACCTCATTAAACAGTGTTAAGTCCCGTTGTTCCCTTTTAGTTGCGATTAATTAATACAATGGTCGGCATAAGTAATACATATTTTATTGTTTGTTTATTTGGTTGTTTTTTTTATCATATAAACCCTTATTGAGATATTTTATGATGTCGGGCTTTTTTCGCCGTCATTCGCTGCCAAGTAATCATTCCTTTATAAAAATAATCATTTGTTTGTATTAATTCATATGGTTTCAAGAATCCTCATCAAATATTTATCATTTTAAAACAGATTTATTTGACGCATCGAAAAGACCCAAAGAAATACTATCATACCAGGCAAGAGTGGACATGGGAGAAATAGCAATGAAGAAGTAATGGCAATGAGGAAAGTTTAATTTTTGAAAAAATGTGGTAAATAAGTAAAAATATATAAACCTATAGATTATATATTATCCATGAAATATTATATAAACTCGCTCAAAAGACTTTATAAGTGGTCATAAAGTTTAATGCCAAATAACTTCATAAACATTTATCTTTGTAAATAAATAATAAAACAAATAAATAAATAAATAGGTAGATAATTAAAGGAAAATACTCAATAAATAGGATTTGATATACCTAGAATTATCTCATTCAAGAAATTTGATTAGTTAGAGTGAGCTCGAATAAACACCTAATAATATTATCATTAATTTTTAAGTTCAGCTGGAAATTTACATATAAGTTAAACAGTACCGCGCAAACAAAAATCTCGCTTCGACGTTGAGTATTCAATTTCACGATTTTAACACACATGCACTCAAAGAGAGAGAGAGAGAGAGAGAGAGAGAGGTGAATCGGTACCTTATAAAACAGAAAATTCTTTTTAAATGAATAAAGAATGGAAACTAGTTAATAATTATCATGAAGTATACCGGGTGTTATCTTCTCTTTAAGAAATCAGATCATTACCATATCGTGTGGGCTCATATGTAGACTCGAAACTTTTTAGTCATAAATTCTCTCGGAAATGGCTTTATTTTCCAGGTGAGAGTAGTTCTAACTGTTTAAAGCTGTTAAGACACCTGCTATGATGTACGTTGTTTTAAAGTCTGTGTTACAATAACAAACTAAGGGAAAGCAAGTCATTATTAAATAAATAAGACAAAGATTATATGTCTGAATGCAACTGTCGGGAACGATTCCTTAATGATCTCTCGATTTTGACAATCATCAAACTTTTTTTCCTCCTGTCGGTACCTTGATCTATGAATATCTTCAATTTTGAAATCGCTCAAAGAGAGTTTTCGTCGTCATTTGCTTGCGGATACCAAAAAAAAAAAACCAAAAAAAAAAAAAAAAAAAACGAAAAAGAAAAGAAAAATGTACATTATTTCATTAAAAAAATAATTGCAAACTATTTCCATAATTATTATTGATCTTTATTTTCCTAGAATTGACGATTGAACTTATATTGTTGCAGGCAATTGTTTAATGCAGTTAGCACTGAAAAAAATGTTGTGTTTTGCAAACATAGGCGATTATTCACCGGATACCGATAAAGATTGTTTCGCTGAAAGTGCATTTTTTGTTGTAATTTATCGTCTTCTTATTCGATCACCTGATTCTTTCTTTTTCTTTGATCTTCCAGAGAATCAATCTCTTCTTCTTCTTCTTCTTCTTCTTCTTCTTCTTCTTCTTCTTCTTCTTCTTCTTCTTCTTCTTCTTCTTCTTCTTCTTCTTCTTCTTCTTCAATGTATCTATTCCTTTTCTTAAAAAGTTGTTTTTTTTGTTTTTACTACTACTACTAATACTACTACTGCTGCTGCTGCTGCTTGTTTCTCCTCAATTTTTTTTTCTTTTCTAATGCTCCCTTTCTTTTTTCTTCTACTTTATCCTCTATTGAGTATTTTCTTATTCCACTCACTCTTCTTCTTCTTCTTCTTCTTTGTTCTTTTCAAAATTATTTTCTTCCTTTATCTTTCTCTTCTTATTCGCAAGACACACTGATTCAAGTTGACGTCAATGCATCTTCATCAAACATAACGGTGATCACTGATTCTATAATGTGCTCGAAGTTCTCTAAAAAAAGACGATTCACAAGGGCTTCAGAATTCTATCTTTGGCAGAGGAATAAACTGTTAGAAAGCCAAAGAAAGACAACAACAAAAAGGCGAAAACTAAATATATCTGTTCGCTAAAGAAAAAAGGCCGGGGGCGTTAACTGGCGGGCTAATAATTTGATATTGGACGCGCTAACAGATAACGTTTCTTGTAATTAGAGAGAGAAATGAAATAGTAATTGATTCAAGAGACCAGGAAATAAAATAAAAAAAATTGTTTCATTTAACAGATATCTTATGGAAGAAAAGAAACGTTTAAATTAGAAAAAATCTTTTCAGTTGATAGCCAGAAGGTAAAAGTTTGAGGTAACAATAATGTTAGCCAAAGAGGTCTCAGCAAAATTATGGATATTTACACAGTGGGACAAATTTAACTGGTGCAGGAAAATAAAAGCATATATATATATATATATATATATATATATATATATATATATATTCTTTTAAAACATGTCTGATTAAATTGGATAGACACTTTATGTCTGCATATTTTATCTTTGATCTGTTCAAGTCTTTGTATGAGTCGCTTGACTTCTGGATGAAATGAATTCAAAAAGGTACCGTATTTTTTCAAAGTACTTTCTGCTCCACCTGGAGCCATGTTCGGACGAGTGAATAATGAAATGTCAAACACAATAACGAGTCATATACATTTATGTTAGAAGTAGGAGGAATAATAGTTGGGTCCGAAAGTACTTTGGAAAATATAGCGCCTTCCTAAATTAATTCTATCTAGATGTCAAACGACCTATTCGAAGACTTTAACAGATCCAAGAAAAAATAGGCAGATACGATGAATCAGCCCTCTTTTATCAAACATGATTAAATTAGAAAATACTGCTTAGATATCAGGGAAAGGAGTTGCATCCTCCCCTACACCTCGGTGTAGTAGCTATTGAAAAGGGAGCCTTCTGGTCGCCCTCGACTACGGTCACCAACAACTGCTTAGATATAGATGTATATACTTGAACGGTTTTATTGAGAGCATATCTTTATTCTGATTGAATGTACATGAAGAAATATTATTGGTACTATTTACCAACCCCTCCGCTCGGGCAGGATATGACACAAGGTCAATTTTTAAGCGGAGTTTAACAGGTTTGAAGTCAGAGTTTTCCTTCTCCTAGACTAGTTGCCTCACCAAGGCTGAAGAACCTAGTCTGTTCTACTATTTACCCATAGCTGGAGGGAGAATAATTGGATTCATACCTTTCCCAAGGGTATTAGTGCTATGTGAAATGCAATCAGTCTCGTCCAGGATTTGAACTCGTATCGCCGTGTTCATTTCCTACGGCGATAACGACTACACCACGGGCATATTATTGGTGTTTTGTGGTACTGAAAATCTCTATAAATAGTTGGAAATCCTTTATTTGTGTTCCTAGAACATCTGTGAAAATGAGAAAAGAATAATTTGTGCAAATAACAAGTGAGTAATAATGATTAAAACGAGGTTGTCAGCATATCAGAACGCTGTGTAATATGTTATTGAGCTGAGTTAGCAAATCATTACAACTGAGTTCAATTCTTACTTGGTATCCCATGTATCAGCTCTTGTGTCACAACTTAGCTAAGTTTTGTAAATAAGTATATTAGTGTAGTTGAATTTATGAAGTAAAAAGCTCGTTTCATGGATTTTTTATTATGTGATATACGGTTCGTAAACAATTTGCATTCCTTGTTTAACCGTGGTCTATGATAGAATTGGCTTGGTTTGTTTTGTTTTGGTTTCTTTGACATATCACGTGTTATTTTCGGCCAAACCCAACCTTGTAGAAACAGAGTAATGGTGCTATTTAACCCATAGCTAGGGGATTATGTGGTTCATGCCTTTTCCAAGTCTATTAGTATGAAAGGGAATATTATTGCGTGACTGGAGTTCAAATTCACTACAATGCTACTGTCCAGCACGTTAGTCACTACGCCACGAGTACTCCCCCTATATTTTTGTATGTTAGTCTTAAAACTATTCTCGTAATGCTACACCTAATACCAACATTTTGTTGTTGGCTGGCTTGTTTCTTTGGAAATTAGGCGGGATAATACTTTACACGATCAAAAACGACATTCAGTGCTGACACGACACTTATGATAGATTGCATACGCACACACACCAATCTTTGTCTGTCTGTCTGCCTCTCGTCTGTCTGTCTGTCTCCCTATATATATATATATATATATATATATATATATATATATATATATATATATATATGTGTGTGTGTGTGTGTGTGTATATTATTTTAGTCATTGATAAATAGATAGCTGTAAGTCGACAGGAAGGTAGTTAAAAACATTCAACGTGATTTCAATCTACAGATCATAAGCAGTTGTTAAACAGAATAAAAAAAATGTGTTCTTGAAGATACAAAATTTTAAGTGTTTTAAGTGAAGATACAAAATTTTAAGTGTTTTAAGTGAAGATACAAAATTTTAAGTGTTTTACTACGATGTTATGTTTTTGCAGAGTTACGGTCACGTACATACGCATGATTTTTGTAATATATCGTTATGTTTACATAGAAATAAAAGAATACATCTGAATATATTTTTCATTTAAAATCAGATCAACATTTTAGTTAATTCCTAAACATAACCATATTTTAAACGAGCGAAAGTTTTTGGAACATGAAATACATTTGTTATTTGACATTTCATTTGCCTAAAATGATGTTTTTTTAAAATATATATTTCATTTTTATTCATTATTATTTTTTATGTAGAAGTTAAATTACAACCCTTTTATAAAATCATAATTTATATATAACGTTTCTAAAAAAGTAATCCCTTTTAATAATTTTACAATAAAACGCGAAAGTAATCAGTCATTAGTTATACTTTATTTTCAGGCGTTCGAAATACTTATTTGATATTTATTTTGTTCGTTAAATCTCTCTAGCATCAAAAGAATCGACATAGTTAAGACATTCTCCTAAAGAATCAAAATCATATATTAAAAATATCAAAATTAAAAATGAAGTTTGAGCTTTTTTCTGTCATTCATTGTAAAAAAGAAAAGAAAAGAAAAAAAACCCAATAAAAACAAAACAAACAAAACAAAACAAACAAAACATGTTTTTGCATTTTCTTTTCTTTCTTTTGGGAAATTAATACCCCGATAATAATGAAATAAAATATTTGTGACAAATATCCATGTATAGGGTAGCATATTCGGTCAGTTGATATGACCCTAAACACGCATGTCACGGATGACGTCATAGGCATGTCGCTGAGATATTTTTCCTTCACGTTATGACTAAAAGCATAAAACCTGAACGAAACAAAATAATCTTATAGATAATGGCATTCGGTTCTGTCAAAATAGGCGATGGCAGTAACAGCATTTTTCTATTGCCAGACCTATGAAGAAAATTGTGGAAGAGAAGTTTGCCCAAAATTCTTACTTATACGTTCTGTTTTACCAAAAGGATAAAGAAAAGGAACATCAAGTATCCATAAAAACACAACATATATGATATGTTTCTTTGAATGCGAATTGTTGTGAATAAACAAAAAGAGATAAAGAAACTTTTTCCTTGTTTGACTCTTGCAATTGAAAGAGAAGAAAACTCGCCTCTTGTTTTGCTTCTCTTCCTCTTCATTCTACATTATTAGTTCTAATAAAGCGAAACCTTTCAACTATGACTAAAGTGGATTGGGTTATATCTATATTCTTCCACTAAATTTAGAAGATCACGGACTAAAGAACGGACATTAGTTTTCTCAACCATATCCAAAGCAAATTGAGTTGCATTTTTTTCAATTTACCTCTTAACTTGAAAAGCCCCAGGCAAAAGAAAGACCATAGGTTGTCAAAGGTTTGTATTAGACCAGCAAAATCCATTTCAGGGAATTCTCACTAGACATCATGAGTTGAATTGTCTTATGTTATAAAACTTAAATATTTACCTCTTATGGGCTTGCCTGCACGTGCTCTGAATTCTGTCTTCGAAGTAATACCACTAGTTGACAGCTGGTGGTTCATTATGTATCATTATTAACAATGATATAAAGTCATATCAATCATAATATCAAATCTGAATATTATTAAAGTATGTATATATTCAACTCTTCCGCCACAAGCAGGACGTGACACAAAGTTAATTTTTAAGAGGGGTAAAGCTGGTTTGAATTCAGGGTTTTCCTAATTCTAGTCTGACCAACGGTAAAGAACCCAGTATTCCCAACCGTTAACTCATAGCTGGTCTACAATATAGCATATCAAAATTATAAATATTACGTGGTATAGTCAAACTCTTTTCCTTGTCTGTTAATAACAGTATATGTGATGATCACTCATCTAATTATTAAGCAGGGTTATCGTTGCTAAAATTTGGTAATATTGAGGTAACCAATACTCTTAGCCTGACTTGACCGTACACATTTTTCTTGTGTACGTTGCTAAGTTTTTCCCACAAGTTTTCGATTAAGTATACTTCGGTTTTCTTCGAGTATTTGTCCATCATAAAGATAACTGAAAAAGTGTTGTATCATGAATATTATTTTCATAAACATCATATAAATATCAATATTATTTAACGGTTCATTTTCTTGTTGAAACAATGACTGACACAAGTTTTAAAATTCTGGATATTTTAGGATATTGTTCTAAACTGAGTCTCGAATCCACTGAAGCTGCTGTCAAAGATTTTATGTGGAAGAAAATGCAATAATATTTGATCGCGCCTCTCAAAACGGGTTTAAGAGAGCTAAACTGTCTTTTGTAAAGGCAGATGTGGACGATAATTTATAATACTTTTTGATATAAAGGGAGAGGAGAACTCAATCTCCCTTACTTGAAAACTTTCAAAAAAGCTAGGGTCATCAAAATATTATGTGTAGAGTGTTACGTCAGCTTAAAACATACAGGGGGTTTTGACATATTTTTCATTAATTCGCAGATGATTATGTCCTGTCTGCAAGGCATATGCCGACAGTAAACCCTGTGGAGGCATATGACCCTACCAAAAGAGTGGTGTCCTGGGTAGAACACTAAACTGAATTTGAAGATAAAGCTCCAGTTCTGGAACTCTGGTAAGTATGGAGTACCCAATCTTAATCATTACTTCCAGGTACTCTCTATCCTGGAGTGATAGTACTTGTTTGGGTCACCATTACACCACGGAGACCCCCCCTCTTAATCACTCAAGTTTAGCATATGTTAAAACTTTTGAAACACTATTTTCTTTCATGACTTGTGCTTTCCTTATTCGCGCTCTAATTATTGCAGATAATAGAAAATCCTTTATTTATATAAATATAAACATGTCGACTTTATAATACCCGTTTAAACTGTTTATTGATGCTTTCAACATTTGTCAATTTTCCCTTGCAGTTTAAGTAGCTTTTTCGACTGAGTTGAAATCTCTCCAGACAAATTTCCAAGTTTTTCAATTGACTGCAGCATTCACTCAGGCCAATCACTCAATATTTGTTCAAAACAATCAATTTCTTTGAGCACTTTCGTAGCAGAACCTTGGTCGCCAGCCACGCCAAACGTTTCGAAAAAGCCAGATTTCTTTTAGCACCGAAGCCAACAAACAGCGGCCAAGGCAATCATCAAGTCGAGAGAAAACTGCCTCGCGTCTCTGAGGGGAAAATAAAGTGATAAAAAAAGCGACTGATTTACATTATCGGTGAGAGGCTAATAATTTATCTTCTGCATCAATAGCACACACAAGAAACAGTCAAATGAATACAGCTAAATGGCGTCGGTAAAATCTTTTATCATCCTTTCCAGTGGTCTTCGTATTGATCTGTCAAGAACGAGCACCACATTTTTATACATACAAGATCTCTTCTTCAATTGAATTATTTTTCAAACTTTTATTTGTAACTTTATTTTACGCATCTATTAGTTATTAGATGACGTTGGACCCATTTTCTTCCGTTTTAACAGTGGTCTATTATATTTATACTTCTATTTAGCAAGGAGTGAATATTTTTGTTAGTTTTTCGTAATTATCTCCGTATAGCGATAATTTAGTTATGTTCTGTGCGAATGAAGACCCCAGAATTTTTCAGTAAGTTTCAAATTGTACAAGAAATTGTTTTCTCTCAACGTTACAGCATTTTGAGTGTATTACCCTAGTAAAGATCCCACTTTAAGTGGTCTATTTCATTGGGCTTCAGTCACATGTGTGCGCATACACAATCGTGCGTGCGAGGGACTGCAATCTAATATTAAGGTTTTAAACCTGTTCTACTGCAAAAACATCGAGTACCCTTATACACTTTTGTTAAACAAGTTGTCACACACACACACACACACACACACACACACACACACACACACACACACACACACACACACACTCGCGCGCGCATATATATATATATATATATATATATTATTTCTGTAGCAATACAACGCTGAAGCATTGGTCAGATCATCTTATTTATTTTTGTAACTCCAGTACAGAAAAACTTGAAACATAATATTCTGTATATTGTTCGTCCGTATCTTTAGGAATAGGCTAAACTGAAAGCAAGAGACTTTGTTTATATATGAACGGCGCTCGAAAGTTTCGAGTCTGACCCAGTATATTTTTTAAGAGAGAAATGAATAATGAAGGAAACGTTTTCTTGAAAAAAGCCCCCTTTGGATTTAACCTACTTATTCCATTGGTTGAAACACTTCAAACTCTTCTTTTGATATGGTGTGATGCTGCGCAATCGTATTTCTTTTTTTTAAACCAAGTAAAGCAGGTGAATTTTGTTGAGAGTGACCCGAAGGCTCTCTTTTCAATAGCTACTACGCCGAGGTGTAAAGGAGGGAGGTACTCCTTTCCCTGGATAGCTCTACTTTACCCTTGATCCTTACCTTATAATGCTGAGTGTTAAGCAAGGTGTCATCAAATACTATTTTTTGAGTCTTTGGTATGACTCGACCTGGGATTGAGCCCCGGTCTCTCGGACAATCGACGAACCCTCTACTCAGTGGTATTTCTTTTAATGTCCTCCAAATCCTTAACTCTTTAACCCTTAACAGTAATTTACAATTAACGAAGCGAAAAAAAGTCGCACTGGACAAGGTCTGCTGTCCATACATGTATGTTCTACGCTTGCACAAAATTTTATTTAATCAAGAAACTGCTGTACAAGTGGAGACGAATGGGCTGGTACATTGCCATAGAGTTTCTACAACTGACCCGTTGAGCACTTGTATGATCTTTAACGACGTACAACATTACCGGCCGACCCAAGAATTCCAGAATAGTCTTTATTCTCTCAGTCTTTTACACACTGTGCACCTTCTTAACTTTTTTAACATTTTTGCCAACCAGATCAATGATCATTTTCTACTGGAAGTGGAGATGGCAGACATGACCATGAGGTTATTTCATGGTCATGACTATCTTTTGGCATTTCAAAGGTTTCACAATCAATTTTGTTCAGCTTTTAGCAATGTATAATGAGAAGGTACGTTGCGAAACGGTTATCGTCTTAGGAAAGTAACTCGGCGGCCAAAGTTCAGATTTTGGATAAGGCTCTTTGTCTTTGTACTCATGCCCTATCCAAAAATTATTGTCCAAAAATGTACTTGGGTAGTAATTAATCTAACAATTGTCTTGGCGTAAGTTCGCGACAGAGAGCATATGAACATTATACCAAAGAATAGCTCATTATACCCTTGGGAAAGGTATGAATCCAACTGCTCTTCCTTTAGCTATGGGTAAATAGTAGGGCAGACTCGGCTCAATAATCTTGATATAACAACCACTCTAGAAGAAGGAAAACTCCGAATTTAAACCTGTTACACTCCACTTTAAAATCTACCTGGTATAACGTCCTTTTCGTGAGAAGGGGTTGGGCAAATAGATATACGTAAGAGTGCGTTTATAAACTGCTTTCTAAAGTTATAATGAATCAAATTATTTTTTTTGAAATTCCATGAAAATATGCTCTTCTTTCCGGGTAATAAACTTAGTTAATAGAAAAATGTTTTTAGATCAAGGGATTATTTTTGATTCACACTGGGTGCTCTAATGGTTACAAAACTGATATGTGTTGTTATCTAATGTAATAAGATGAAACGACTCTTTAACAGCTTGTAGTATTTAGTAACATTCCAGATCATTAAAACTGCACCAATATTCCTCCATATCGGTAGTTCATCACTGCAGCAAAATCAATTGGTAACAATAAATGATAAAAAAAGTATAACAGTGATATTTGTTTTCTTTGTTCGTTTTCCTTATCTAATGGCATATGAACTTTCATGGGTTATTTAATGCCAAAGCCATCCCTGTAGAAAGTCAGAACCCTTAGCTGGGAATGGACAAAGAGGTTCACATCTTTTCCAAGGTTTTTAGTCTGAAAGTGAATGCAATAGCACGACTGGAGTTTGAACACGCTGACAACAATGTTGCAGTCCAGCACATTAGCCCGGACGCCACGGATGCTCCTCCTACAGTGGTTCTTGCCGTTTGTTTTAATTTTCATTGTACCAGATTTTCCTGTGTTACAACCTATGCAATCACAACAGAGACAGAAAATTTTATCAGATTCGACCAGTCAATCCTACCTCTGATATAAAGGCTTTTATATAAAGTTAGCATAGATCGATCGATTGATCGATCGATCGATAGATAGATGTTTGTGTGTGTGTGTGTGTGTGTGTGTGTGTGTGTGTGTGTGTGTGTGCAAGTGTGTTATACAGATGAGGATAAAAATCGTTTAAAAACATTTGATGAATCAAAAATACTCATAAGCTTATCAGAGCGCAATAAAAAAAATTAAGACGATTGTGTCTTATATCTTACAGGAGACATATAAAACTATTAGTCATGAACCAATAGTAAGAAGCTGAGATCCTTGTTCCTTTAAGTTTATAAAGGATAGGTTTATTGATAATGAAATAGAAATGTAAAATATCGACATCGCAGAACGGACGGAAATGAAGAAGCAATGAAGTCCCTTATCACACATCGAAGATTTTATATATTTGTGCATTGGAGGATCTTCCTAACAGAGAAATATAACGAACTTTCTTTTTTTTTAAATCTTTTTTTTACTTTTCATAAATATTTGGATTATGACACGTGAATCTTTACGTAAGATAAAAATATTCTCCGAAGATAACGGTTAAAGGAAGATAATTTTTCAGATACATCTGATTAAGTATGGGCGAAATAAATTTATAATGGAATATACTTATTGATTTCTTTGTTTCTCAGGGACAATATATATATATATATATATGGACGACAATATAACCTTCGCACGCACTGCTTTCCTCGTGGCTGAAAGGTAGAATCTTGGATTGGCGTCTGAGTCAACCGGGTTTCGATCCCAGCTTCGGGAATCTAGCCTGTCAAGCCACACTGATGAGTTCTGGTAGAACGAAACGGATCTGTCTGTGGATGACAATATATATATATATATAGACGCTCAGAGTGTAATATTTATCGTCTTCGGAAATGGAAACAGTGACACGGTTTCAAACCCCGACGAGGCTGTTTGCTTTTCACATTATGCTAATTCCCTTCGGAAAGGTAAGCATCTAATTATTCTTTATCTGGCTTTGGTTAAGTAGAAGGGCAGACTGAACTCTTTAACCTTTGGTATGAAACCAGTCTAGGAGAAGGAAAACTGAATTCAAAACTAATACTTTGCTAAAAAATTTACCTAGTTCAATAACTAGCACTATATATGTGTGTGTGTGTGTAAACAAGATCTAGACGATATGACTGAAAAAATAAAGGATTCAACTTACACTTGAAAAAGCCGGAAAAACATTTAGAAAAACTGTGATAACCCCCACCCAGGAAAATGAACGTACTTGTTTGAATAATTAATGGAATAATTTTGTCGAATTTATTAATATAAATTGTACAGATAACCAAAAACTGAATAAGTTATCACTACAAGTAGAACTTATTTCAAGCTTATATAATTTTTATTTGCCAAATTTGATTTTTTGACAGCACATTTTTGCTTTTGTCTGAATCCTATTAAGCACGCACCGAATTAAGACAAAGCAGCAAAACTAAAAATAAAATTATAATCAGTTATTTAATTTCTGTGACAATGTCTTGCGATGAGATATAGATAAAATTTAATAACTAGAAATATTTTTGTAGCAAGCCTCCAACATTCCATCAGACAGGCTTATCATATTTTATTCAATCACTTATCAAATAAAACATCACTTCTCCCCCGGTCAACAAAGAAAGATAATTAAAAAAGATAAAACAAACAAAAACAAAAACAGGCAATCTTCAAGGGAAATTAAATTCGATTTGATCAATCGATTGTTTTCAATTAATGATTAATTTGATTGAAGTCAGAGTCTAAATTATTAATATTCAAAGACATATGGAAATGCTGCAAGAAGCTCATGAAATGTTAGGAAATAAAAACTATAATGTTCTTTCAGTATTTTTATTTAGGTTTTAACGTCCCGCGTTTAATTTACTTTTCTTGGGAAATGGAAGTCGTTTAAAGTTTAAGAGTGATATCTTAGTTAAAGGTAATATTTACGGAGTTGCAAGAAATTTATATCAATGCATTATTTCATGAGTGAAATACGTAAATGAATCTGTCGAATCTTAGGAGTTCGTGCAAAAATCCTTGAGGTGACACCCTTATTTGATGATTTTTTGAAGGTATGTGACTCCATACACAGTGAAGATGGAAAAAAATACTTCTAGCCAATGGTCGCACCAAAGAAACTGTCGAAGCTATAATGATACTCTATAAAAACACGAAAGTAAAAGTTCGCTCACTAAATTAAGACACAGACTTCATTGACATTGTTGCTGGTGTTCTGCTAGGGTTATATATTTTCCCCATATCTGTTCATAATCTGCCTAGACTAAGTACTTAAAACGTCGATAGACCTAATGAAAGAAAATGGCTTTACACTAAAAAAGTTAAGAAGCAGACGATATCCCTCACAAACTATAACAGACGCTGATTTCGCAGATGACACAGCGCTTCTGGCTAATACATCAAGTCAATCTGGATCCCTGCTGCACAGTTTGGAGCAGGCAGTATGAGGCATTGGCTTCCATGTCAATAGAGATAAAACGGCGTACATGTGTTTTAATCATAAAGGAAACATCTCCACTCTAAATTCTGGTTCTCTGAAATTAGAGAAGTTCACGTAACCAAGAAGCAGCGTTTCATCAACTGAAAATGACATTAATATGCAGCAAATGAAGGCATAGACTGCAATTGATCGGTTATCGATCATGTGGAAGTCAGAGCTATCCGATAAAGTAAAATGCAATTTCTTCCAAACAGCGGTTGTGTTAATTCTACTATATGGATGCATCACATGGACGCTGAGTAAGAGCGTAAAGAAAAAGCTAGATGAGAACTGCACAAGAATAGTACGAGCTATATTGAACAAATCCTGGAAGCAACATCCCACAAAGCAGCAGCTGTACGGACCTCCCATTTCTAAAACTATCCAAATAAGACTAACAAAGCATGAAGGACACTGCTTGAGAAGTAAGGACGAACTCATAAGCGACGTTTTCCTATGGACCCCTCCACACGGACATACAAGTGTTGGCTGATGAACAAGAACTTATTTACAACAGCTCTTTGCGGACACAGGATGTAGTCTTGAGAGACCTGTCAGAAGCGATGAAAGATAGTGACAAAAGGTGAGAGAGAATCTGGAAAATCCGTGCTAGCAAGACGACATCATGATGATGATATATATATATATATACGTGTGTGTGTGTGTGTGTGTGTGTGTGATTTTTTGTGGGTGGAGATATTTGTGTGCATTTGTGTGTGTATAATCTCCAAAATTTAGTATAAAAAATTCACGGATACCAAGATACATATATATATGTTTGTGTTTGTGTGTGAGTGTGAATCGTGTGCACATGTGTGCGTGTATCAAAAAAGTAATAGTTTAAGAAATTCATGTATAATGATATTTATATGCACACACACATACATCCACACGCACACGCGCGTGCTTGTTAATTTGTATGTGTGTACTTGTATACATATCTATGTAGATCCTTTCTTCGCTACAGCAGAAAATAGACATTTACGATAATTAACCATAAAATTATCATCAATTTATGTACATATCCAAATTTAACCGAATTTACCATGAAGATGTCCACTCGCAATTCTATCAATCTAGACCACGAAAAGAGCAGTACGACCGCCATTGATAAAAATTATAGCGTGAGTTTAAAATAAAATCAAATCAAATTAAAAAAACAAACTTTCCTATCTAAATTAGTCACGTTCCTACTTCCCTCTTTCCTATTAATACATGGCTTCGTTATCTGTCAGTTCCAGACACATTGACCTATCTTATCGTTATTACTTTTCTATTTTTGTTTTTATCGAGTGATTTCGTGCTGTGTAATTGAATAAGTAGTTATGCCGACAATGTAGATAATATTCTTTCTGTGTTATGTCATTCTTACTTCCAGAAGGAAATCTCTCTTTTTTAATTTATTTCTCACCATCGTCTGTTATATTTATTGTTTGGTAATATGGATTTAGGCCCCTATGTTGACTTTCTGAGAGAAACATAATAATTAATTTCCTCGCGTACAACAACAACAACAACAGCAATAATAATAATAATAATAATGATAATAATAAAACCATGCAATGTCTGAGAAGCTTCAATTGTGAGGGAAGGTAAGTATGATAAGTTTTTATATTAGATAATTAAGTGATTTATCGAGTTTAAAAGATTATCAATTTGGCTTTATAGTAGAGTAAGCGTGTCTTTACATTTAAAACGCATAGTTTAAGCATTATTTCACAAACAAAATACAGCATAACATTTTGTAAAATTCAGCATTTTAAATTGATAGGACTTAAAGACATACTGACCAATATTGACATATTTCTTCCACTTGGCTCCTGAGTTCAAATGCTTCATCTTCGTTTTGACTTTTATTTACTACTGAAATTTTAGGTAGCTTTAGAGGCGGTCTACTGGGGGGGGGGAATTCATTTCTTTTTTTTTCTTTTTTTTCTTTTTCCCTTTGTCTTGGGGGGGGGCAGTGGTAGTATTAGGTGTTTTAGGCTTTTTCTTTTTCTTCTAAACTACTGTTAGGGCTTTCTTTACGAATTTTTAAATTATTCGATAGAAGATATTCAAAAACATTCTGCCTTGTTCGCTGACATGTGGAAAGGCTAACATCAATTTGGCTTTATAGTAGAGTAAGCATGTCTTTGCATTTAAAACGCATAGTTTAAGCATTATTTCACAAACAAAATACAGCATAACATTTTGTAAAATTCAGCATTTTAAATTGATAGGACTTAAAGACATACTGACCAATATTGACATATTTCTTCCACTTGGCTCCTGAGTTCAAATGCTTCTTCTTCGTTTTGACTTTTATTTACTACTGAAATTTTAGGTAGCTTTAGAGGCGGTCTACTGGGGGGGGGATTCATTTCTTTTTTTTTCTTTTTTTTCTTTTTCCCTTTGTCTTGGGGGGGGCAGTGGTAGTATTAGGTGTTTTAGGCTTTTTCTTTTTCTTCTAAACTACTGTTAGGGCTTTCTTTACGAATTTTTAAATTATTCGATAGAAGATATTCAAAAACATTCTGCCTTGTTCGCTGACATGTGGAAAGGCTAACATCAATTTGACTTTATAGTAGAGTAAGCATGTCTTTGCATTTAAAACGCATAGTTTAAGCATTATTTCACAAACAAAATACAGCATAACATTTTGTAAAATTCAGCATTTTAAATTGATAGGACTTAAAGACATACTGACCAATATTGACATATTTCTTCCACTTGGCTCCTGGCAGAATGTTTTTGAATATCTTTTATCGAATAATTTAAAAATTCGTAAAGAAAGCCCTAACAGTAGTTTAGAAGAAAAAGAAAAAGCCTAAAACACCTAATGCTAGCACTGCCCCCACCCAAGAAGAAGAAAAAAAAAATTTGTTAAGCTCTATAATTCCTGAAGCCTGCTAGGTTCCCAACTGTAGTAAAAAAAAAAAAAAAATGAAAAACCTAGGAAAAGTCCCAATACAGCAAAAAAAGCACAAGTCAGTACCAGTGAAAGTCAGACGAAAGTACCTTAATGTTGGACTTTAACTAAGTTAAAACATAAAACTTAAACCAAAATTACCCCCCCTTTTTTTTTTTTTTTGCGTACACATGGGAAGCAGCATGATGTACGTAAAGGTATTTGAATAAACCCATGGACGACCAAACTCAATACCCAAACGGGTCCTGGACGTGAGTTTGACGACTTTACGCTCAGGATCGCTAGTTCGATCGGGGAACTACTGCTGCTCCTCTATAAGAGTGGCTTCTATAGAAGAGAATAAAACAGCCATCGAAAGATAACCATGACCCACACTCAAACCACTTACACAAACTGCATCGCTCTTCGCGCGGGTAAAAAAGGGGCGCGTCCTGCTGAGGTTGGAGCCCTGGCCTCGGTGTTCGAAAAATCAGCTACAGAGCTCAAACAATCAAAACTACTAAAATGCAAGCAAACACTACAAATAGCAACATTTAACGTAAGAACCTTAAATAGAATAGGACAACTCCCAGAGCTAATCGCATCGGCCGAAGAACATAAGATAGACATAATATGCATACAAGAACACAGATACACGCACACACAAGATATCAAATATCACGAAACTGGCAATGGCTGGTCGCTCGCCACTGTATCCGCATGGAAAAACTCTGTCAACGCCGCAGTAGGAGGGGTAGGATTACTTATAGGACCTAGAGCACTAAAAACGCTTAATAGCGTTGAGAAAATACAACCTAGAATGATGGCAGCTACATTTAACGGAAACCCCAGAGCAACAATCATCTCATGCTACAGCCCCACCAATGTTAGTGAAGAAACTGAACTAGTCACCTTCTACGATGAGTTATCCTCATTAGTGCGTAGCATCCCGAAACACAACATGTTAGTCATTGGCGGAGACATGAATGCCCAAATCGGGAAAAACGGAAACAACAAATACAGCCTCCACAACACGTCAAATAGGAATGGGCAACATCTAACAGATTTCATGATAGAAAATAGATTAGCATACCTCAATACAAACTACCAAAAAAGAGAGGGCAAACTATGGACATACACGTACGCAAACAATACTAAAGCTCAGATAGACTACGTCCTTATAAACAAGAAATGGAAGAATAGTGCATTGAATTGCGAGGCATACTCCTCTTTTGAGGGTGTGTCCACCGATCACCGAATAATCACGGCGAAAATACGGTTAAGCCTACGAAAAAACGCCAAACGAACAGCGACTACCAAACACTATGACTGGGCCCTATTAAACAACAAAGATATAAGAGATAAATACGTATTAGAATTAAAAAACAGATTCGAAACACTACAAGAAAAGACGGAAAAAAGTACACCAAACGACGAATATGAAAATTTCGTTAATGCACACCTCGAGGCAGCAGCAAAATACATTCCAACAAAAATTAAAACTAAATATAGAGTCCCATGGGAAACTTTAGCGGTGAGAGAAAAACGTGCACTAATGAAAACAGCCTCCAAAAACTATCGAAAAAACCCCACAAACACAAATGCCTTAAAACTAAAAACGGCACAATATCAATTAGCAGGCATATATATAAAGGAACAGACAGAATACATTCAAAATCAGATAGATAAGATTAGAGACTCGGTGGAAGGTAGACAATCTAGAATAGCCTGGCAAACAATAAACGAAGTGAGCAGAAGAAAGAACACAGCCAAAGCAAAACTTAAAGCAGCAAACCAACAAGAAAAAATAAAACTGTGGAAACAGCACTTCGAAAACTTACTTGGAAACCTACCAAAAATAACACATGAGCCAATCACCAGAATAATTAGCAAACAATTAGACATTAAACTAGGACCGTTCACACAAGAAGAACTCGACTCGGTTCTCAGAAAAATTAAAAATAGGAAAGCTGCAGGGCTGGACGAAATTCCCCCGGAAGTATGGAAGACCAGACAATTCGACGACATACTGCTCCGACACTGCAACGCAGTATACAATCAAAATCCGATAGATAGATGGATGAAGGGATGCATACTCCCCTTCCCTAAAAAGGGGGACCTCGGATTAGCCAAAAACTACCGAGGCATAACACTTACATCCATAGCTGCCAAAATCTACAATGCTCTACTACGAAACCGTATAGAACCCAAAATCGACAACATACTTAGAAAAAACCAAAATGGCTTCCGAAGAAATAGATCCACGACCTCACAAATATTAACCATCCGCAGAATCCTTGAAGGTGTACGGGCAAAGAACCTACAACCGACATTAATATTTGTCGACTTTACCAAGGCTTTTGACTCCATTCACAGAGGAAAGATGGAACAAATACTACTAGCGTACGGCATACCTAAAGAAACCGTAGCGGCAATAACGATTCTCTATAGAAACACTAAAGTAAAAGTACGATCACCGGATGGAGACACAGAATACTTTGACATTGTAGCAGGAGTACTACAAGGGGACACGCTGGCTCCGTACCTCTTTATCATTTGTCTAGACTACGTACTTAGAACATCGATTGACAATATCAAAGAGAATGGCTTCGAACTGACGAAGAAAAGAGGCAGAAGATACCCCGCAACAACAATTACCGACGCCGACTACGCCGATGACATAGCGATACTGGCAAATACACCTGACCAAGCCGAAACACTTCTGCATAGTTTGGAACGAGCAGCAGCAAGCATAGGCCTCTATGTTAATGCACACAAAACGGAATATATGTGCTATAACCAAACGGGGGACATCTCCACTCTAGAAGGAACCCCACTTAAACTAGTAGACAAATTCACGTACCTAGGAAGCAGCGTCGAATCAACCGAAAAGGACATCGACACGAGGTTAACGAAAGCATGGACAGCTATCAATAGGCTATCGATTATATGGAAATCAGACCTAACCGATAAAATGAAACGCAGTTTCTTCCAGGCAGCGGTCACATCGATACTGCTATATGGCTGCACTACATGGACGCTAAGAAAACGGCTGGAGAAGAAACTAGATGGCAATTACACAAGAATGCTGCGTGCAATCCTGAACAAGTCCTGGCAGCAACACCCCACAAGATACCAACTGTACGGCCACCTGCCCCTTATCACGAAGACTATTCAAGTTAGACGAACCAGACATACAGGACACTGCTGGAGAAGCAGAGATGAACTCATAAGAGATGTACTCTTATGGATCCCCACACATGGCCGTGCAAAAGCAGGACGACCAGCTCGAACGTACATTCAGCAGCTATGTGAGGATACAGGATGTTGTCCTGAAGACCTACCTAGGGCGATGAACGATAGGGAGGAGTGGCGAGAGAGGGTCAGGGATATCCGTGCTGCCAGCACGATATGATGATGATGATGATGATGATGAAAAGATTATCCTGCTTCTTACTCATTAGATAGAGAGAGAAAGGGATAGATAAGGAGAGAGAGAGAGAGAGAGAGAGAGAGAGAGAAGAGGAGGGAGAGAGCGGTTTTAAAACGAAAATTCTAAAGAAGTGGAATTGATTTTGCATTTCGCCAATATGAAAATTTGACAGTTATGATGTCAGAAGGGCGCCTCTTTTCTTGTTTTATTTTTCAAAAATCAAAATTTGTAAAAATAATTGAACCCCAGAGGAAAATTTTCCTATTTTTGCCCCGCACTTTTTCGTTTGCATTTCAAAAATATAACTAATATAAAAAGATAATTAGAATACTTCAGATTTTACATCAAATTCGATTATTCTTTCACGCGAATTTATGTATTTGTAATTCAACTCTGTCTTTCTGTCTATCTGTCTGTCTCTCTCTTGGTCTATTTCTGTCTCTCTGTTCCGTCTCTGTCTGTCTGTGTCTATCTGTGTCCCCTCTCTCTCTCTCTATATATATATATATATATATATACAGGGGTATGAGTCAGCCCAGTCGCCTGGGGCTGTAGAATACACCGACTGCATCTCTGCTGAAGGGTAAGACTCCTCCAACGAGTTTCCCTAGTTATGATGCCAAAGTATCTGATGGTGAGTCTCCAATCAGGCTTTAGGGAATTCGGAGTACCCTTTCATTGCCATTGCTCCTAGGTCTACTCTGGCTTGAAGTGGTAGTACCTGATAAGATCCTAGCTATGGGTCAAGTAGAACTGTTTGAAATTTAAACCCTGTGCCGGAAAATTACATGTTAAATTGAATTGTTAGAAATATAACTGTTTCACCATTTAACTCTGTAAACAAATGACTGATGTTTAATTGTTATTATTATATAGCAATATTTGGAACCATTTAACTGTATAAAGAAAATTAAAAAATGATCACAGGCTGTTATCACGAAACTATTCACAAATCAAATATATTTGATATATATATTTATTAATAATATTTGGGATTAAATGACCTACAATGCTTGATATACCATAAAAACTTTCCCAACCAAACGAAACGTGTGTGCATATTTTTCTTTTAATACTACGAGTAAAGAAGGTTTTTTCAGAACGTAAATGTACAATCTGCTATGGAGAAGGAATATTTGTTTTGCACAGAGTAAAGCAAGATCTCCTCGTGTTAAAAAACATCATCTTTCGTGCCCGAAAACCACTTCCAGATTCCATACAAAGTCATGTAACTGTTTTAAAACCTCAGCAGATCCATAACTATAATAGACAATTAGTTAACAGATTAAACATAGAAGAATGGATCCAGTATCAATCTTGTTGGCCCCTTTTCCTTTTATGTTTCTGCAAAATCTTGAATTTTCATTCGGAAGAATTTCTAGTCATATTGAAGCGTGTAATTAACTGACACAGTACCAAATCAAGTACATCGGAATCTGCGCTTAAAAGTGACAACTGGAAAGGCATTTGTCCATCAAATAAACGGAGTCTTACTCTTCAGGGATTTTTATCATTTCCATTTGTTGCTTGCCAAATACACCAGTCTATATCCTCAGTATAATGTTCTAAAGTTTTCATATTTTATTCAAAGAGCCACACACGCACACACACACACACACACACACACACACACACACACACACACACACACACACACACATATATATATATATACATATATTTATTTATTTACAAATCAAATATATATATATAACAGCAAACTGAAAAACATTACAACACGATATTAAGCCAGTTTGGATCAACTATGTTTTTGTGAGGAATTAAACTCTCTCTGTTTGAGCGCTTAGAATACACTGATTTTATCTTCTGCGGACGATAATATCACCCCCTTAAAAAGGAGGTTTCTCGTTCTGATAGTCATCTGCATTTGATAGTGAGGCTGCATTTGTGGAAATCTGGCAAGTGTTGATTATTCCTTTATTGGTATTACTCCAAGATCCACTCTGACCAGGAGAGGTAGTTCCTGTTAAGCCCCCATCTATGTGTCAAATAGATCTGTAACTGTGTGAAAAAACTTTTAAGAAACAGCTACAAAAACATGTAAATTTAAACCTACAATAAACATAATTCACTAAATTCTAGCATGAAATAACAACAGATGGGTTTACGTGTCGTTAAATCAATCAATCAATCAATGATATAAGCGCTTTTAAGTGGAATATTTATGACCTCTAGATGTCCAGTGTTCGCTTTGCAAATCTTAACACAGGAAAACATTATTTAAAGATCTGATTTTCGGTTGACAAAAACAAAAATCATAATGAAAAAATCATACAATAAAGTTCAAGACTTTGGTTTCTGTCTTGAGAATTATAAGGTAGATATCGTTTTAATGGAGTTAAAAAAAGGTAAGGAATCAGTTTTGGTAATCTAACAGTCACAAAGTAAAAGATCAATTTAGTAAAATATGGATACGTAAATATTTCAATTAGCGGTATAATAATTTTGCTGGATTAAAATATGGATACGTAAATATTTCAATTAGCGGTATAATAATTTTGCTGGATTAAAATATGGATACTTAAATATTTCAATTAGCGGTATAATAATTTTGCTGGATAAGAATTTGAAGTACATGCATAGGTAGAAAATAGTTATAATAGTAAATTGACAGACACTTGTATATATATATATATATATATATATACGCGTGTGTGTGTGTGTGTGAACAAACTGAGAGAGACTTATATGAATGGGGGTCAGTAAAAACACACCGACAAATTATCGGACAAATATATACGAATTGGGATAGATATATCTATCAATATATTTATCAACATTTTTGCACGAGCAGGATGTGAGACAAGGCAAATATTTGAGCGGAGTTTTCTTTGCCTAAGATCGGTTGCCATAACAAGGTTAAGAAGCTCAGTCTACCCAATTATTAACCCATAGTTGTAAGGGGAATGGTTGAAATTCATAATTTTTCTAAGAGTATTAGCGCTACGTAAAAGGCAAACAGCCTTGTCCAGGTTTTGAACTTGGGTCACCGATTTTATTTCCAACGACGATAACAATGACACCATAGACATCTCCTAAATATGCGAATTGGGATAAATTATATGAAATATGATAGTTGATAGAATATTCGTTGAACGTTTTTAAATTATTTG
>OY757916.1:79222172-79229672 GCA_963585895.1 Sepioteuthis lessoniana | reverse complement strand
TTAACTCAGATTTAGATGTGTAATATTTCGTTCGGGCTTTATTTCATCTTCACGAACTTCTTTAGGTCGAAATAAATATCACACATCTAAATTTGATTTATCCAACTTTCCACATATTTCCATCATATATATATATATATATATATATATATATATATATATAGTGTGAGTCACTTCTTTACTGAAGAAGGCCATCTAACTAACCAGCAAAAAGCACCCGTTTGAATACATGACACTCTTTAGGCCAAATTCACCCTTGCAAACCCTACAATATTTGTAGAACTGCTTTGATGTTGACATTAACACTGTGCACACTCTCATAAGGCTTCAAAGACCTACTTTATACACCCACGTCACAGAATTAACACGAACTACTTGTTCATTGTTGCGGAAGGACCTGCATAAAATCACCCTGTGATTGTTTACTGTCGAGAGATTTCATAAAACTTACAACTCCTACAGTGGACAAACAGATCCAACTGCAGATGCTACAAATATGTTCAAGCTGCAACATGTCCGGAACTGAGGTCAAGTTTTGTTCCTGGATTACTTAGTGATTGAAATATTTGCGTACATCTCACGCGCACAATCAGCTAGTGTGCAAGACCAGGTATAAATAAATATTATAAACAGACTTTCTCGACTTGAACCGACACAAGTATGATAATTTCTTTTAACTTGAGCCATGATTAGGCAAGATTAGTAAATTTCAAGTAAGTTCATGGAAATTTTCGGAATTAGTTTAGTTTTGGTACAAGGTTGCTAGTCAGGGCCACCAAGTAAGAATCGAATTCACACCTTAGTGCATATTAATAAGATCACCGTTCTAGTCAGAACGCCGTAATGAAACCCTCTAAGTTTATGTTATTTGTTGTACGACTGACTGTTACGCTTCGTAAAAGAAGTAGATTCAATGTCCTTACTTAGCCAATACTGTAGAAGTGTCAGTCATAGGAATATTTCGGTAATCATATGCTTTCATTTCTTTCTTTCTTTTTTTCTGTCTTTCTAAATAACTGTGCCTTGTTTCTTTGAATTTTTCCTCTTAATATCTTTTCTTAATAACATCACCATTCTTTCTTTCTTTCTTTCTTTCTTTCTTTCTTAATTAACCCACTTTATTTCTTTCTTTGTCTCTTTCTTTTTTTCATCCAAGTTATTCTCAAATTTGCTTATCAATTTTTTTGACCCAATGAATAGAGTGTTCGTCAATGGTGTGGGAGACCGAGCTTCAATCCCAGGTCGAGCCAGATACTTAAAAATGGTGCTTGATGTGGCTTTTCTTAACACTCAGCATTACAGGGTACAGATCAACAGTAAAGTGGAATAATCCAAGGAATGGAGTAATGCTATCCCCGACACCTCCGTGTAGTAGCTATTGAAAAGGGAGCCTTTGGGACCCCCCTCGATTAATGTCACCAATTTAACTTACGTATATAACAGCCTTATTTTAATAGCAACTGCTGAAAAATATGCGCTGGAATAATATCTTATCACGGCCCATTTTATATTACATATTGATGGTGTTTGAAAAGAAGCATGTCTCTTTTGCTTGTACGAGTGTGTATACGGCTTTATTTTTGAGAGTCTCTGATATAAAATATTTGTAAATAAAGTTTCTTGTTTGGCTCAGCTTCGACTTATTAATAGACACGTAAAAGTGTTTATCAATATGTGCGCTTTTCGGGTATAAGTGAGCAGGTGGCCATTTATTTGCTGTGGTGAGAAGCGGTCTAACCTTAAGACCCTAGTCAGAGTGTAGATATGCTCAGACCTATAGAAAATAATGAACGCTTAGTAACAGAGTCAGTTCAGTACGCCCTTCAAAAGGGAAATCAGCATATGTTTCCTCTGTACTTTGATAGACGTCCATTTTCATCTACTAAGTCGTTTCCTTCCATCTCTCGATCGACTGAAGCCCATTCACGTCTCTTCTTTTGTCAGCGACTCGTTCGAAACTTAATTTTCGCTGAACGAAAACTTCATCTCTGTTGCCATTCACGAGGTTTAGTATTCCTCGCTCTGTCTTTCCTTTCGCAGTGCATAATTCTTCCAAGAACAGTTGGCCAATTTCCTTGCCAATTCCATGTGCATTCGAGGTTACCGAATTTGGATATTATATTTAGAGTTATAGCTGAAAACTATATTATAAATCTTCCAACCAGAGGGTCTTCCGTTCAATACATTCTATCAGATCAATGTCATTTATACCCACAAGTTAACACGGAGGAAATATTTTAAAAATTCGGTATATGATAATTGATTTTTTGTAGTTGCCAGTCAAATAAAGACTAAAATGCACGTGGGATACTGTTTTAAAAACTGTGCATAAAATCTACAGTTCTCATAAACTATTGTCAATATGAATATTTAAAAATGGGAGTGTTCTTTACAGACAACTAAACGGTTTCATGTAAAATCATCAAATTAAGCATGTATTCTTATTGGATATAGCGGAAGGTTTTAACGTAAAAGATAATCGCTATGAGAAAAGAGAGTCGGTGAAATTGGTTGGTTTTACGTTGAGTCAACTCTTGTTGTGTTACTTAATGCTGAAGTCAGTCCTTTTGTTCTTGTAAGAAATTATATGATTTCAAGTAACTAATGATTCTCTTATGTAATCAATTATAGCTTTATGTAACCAATCTTAATACAAATAATTTGCATACAGTAATGTAGTTTCCAATATTCCTAAATTATACTAATATTGTAAACAGATGATTTCAAGTAATTCTTCTTATCTGATAACAAAAGTAATAATTTCTTTGCGCATAGTTCTATGGTTTCAAGTATTCGTATTAAATACAGTAATTTTCGAACATCTATCTGACCCATACATGAGACTTTGACAGGTACTACCATTCAAGCACAGAATCAACGTAGGAGTGGTTGTGACTAAGGAGTAACTCCCAGGAGCTTCAGAACTGGAGCCTCATCACCGGAAGCAGTTTCATATCTCACTGAGTCCACTCTTTTTTAGGTGAATTTTTACCTTTCGACTGGAAATGAAGTTGACATATTCTACGCACAGCCAACAGGACCGACTTGAGGAAAAGAGTACTTTAATCGAGGCATATCTCAAACAATATACGATGACCAACATATTGGCATAACATAATTTTCTTCCCTCTTTTTCCAGTGTTGCTTTGTACCGTACTTAGATAAGCTTAGTTTGGTTTGGTTTTATTGCATATCAATCGTTGTAGGTTATTAAATGCCAAATCCTGTTTATACATATCAAATACATATGATTTGTAAAAAAAAAAAATTGTTGATAACATTTTAAAACGAACATGAGCTCATTTTTTCCACTGTTAATTGCTATCAAGTATTGCTATGTATAATTAACAATTCAATTAAACATCAGTCATTTGTTTACATATAATTAAATGATCAAATAATTCTATTTCTAACAATTTAATTTATCATCAGTCATTTGTTCTGACACAGTTTAAATGACAAACAGTTCTATCTGACGTAGAGATAGGTCCCTACATATATATGGTGAATTGAATTACCATAACCAGAAAATCCGGCGAAACCTACGCACGGCATGTGGATTTTCTGGTCATGGTAATTCAATTCACAATATAATTCCTCTACTTAAAAAAAGAAAAATGTATATCCTTGTCCTTGAGGTCATAATAATTACGTGGATGCGTATTTCTAATCCTCTTGGGAAGACGTGGCCCTGGAGGTGACCGTGTCTTCTGGAAAGAGAACGGATGTAACTTGCAAGACACATTTAAGTTAATTGGCCGCGCAATTACCACAACTTTGGCTTCACTTCTGCACGATATCGGTTAGTGGCTCAGTTGTAGAGTTTCGGCTCTGCAAGCTGTGCTCGCTGGTTCGATCTCTAGGGGCTGGGATCACGATATACACAGCTGATGAGACCCAATAGGGTCGAAACAGCTGTCCACTGTTTCTGTATGTCGTGCGTAGGTGTTTGCCGGATTTTATGGTCATGGTAATTCAATTCACAATGTAAAATTGAGTTCACAACAGTGCCTATCGTAGAGTGATAGTTTGTAAATATATTCCATGGGCTTTTTTCATAGTTTGATATGCTCAATCCACACTGGTTGTCTTAACTTTGTTGCTTTGAAGATAAGCTAGGTAAATAACTATATTAATATATACATTCATGCATATACTATTTAAATACATAAAAAAAGCTATTTGCTTTCTACTTGTTGACTTTTAATCATCCGTACTTTTTGATAATATCAGAAGCATTTATCAGAATATCAGCTGTAATTCTGAGAGCTAAAAAAATTACTGATTTGAGTTTTATATTTGTTGCACCTAGTGGCTAAAGCTGAAGATATGTATTTACCAACCCCTCAGCACGAGTAGGATGCAATGCAAGGTTAATTTTTAAGCTGAGTTTAACTAGTTTAAATTCAGAGTTTTCCTTCTCCTAGATCGGTTTCCACGCTATGGTTAAAGAGTACAGTCTGCCCTATGATTTACCCATAGTTGAACTGAAAATAGTTGGATTCATGCCTTTCTCAAAGGTATTAGCGCTATGTAAAATGCAAAAAGCCTGGTAAAGAATTTGAACTCGGGTCGCCGATTCCATTACACCACAAGCACCTCTTGTCATTGAATAATGATAACAGTAAATTTCCCAAATATTCAGATAAGCACCCCAGGGTTCTAAGAGATTTTAGTATTACTGTTCGGATGTTTTCCTATGTTTCCCAGATTTCCACGTCCTTTAAATTCTTTTGTAAAGCTTTTCATGATTATCCCATATGCATTTATATAATCATCATCATCATGACGTGCGGCTAGCACGGATATCTCTGACCCTCTCTCTCCACCTCTCCCTATCATTCATCGCCTTCGGCAGGTCTTCGGGGTTACATCCCATATCATCACATAGCTGCTGTATGAATGTTCGAGCTGGTCGTCCTGCTTTTGATTGGCCATATGCGGGGGTCCACAGGAGCACATCACTTACGATCTCGTTTTTGCTTCTCCAGCAGTGTCCGGCATGTCTGGTTCGTCTAGCTTGTATAGTTTTCGTGTTTCTTTCATCTTCTCTTTTTCTGTTCATATCTTATGTAAGGATCGGAGCATAGTATCTGTGCGTCGTCCTTGATACTCTTTGTATCAGTATTTAGTATCTTTAAACGTTGGAATTTCATTAAATACTAGATAACCTTTCAAAATGACGGTTCTCGTTGTAAGAGAAATAACTGATGATATTGTGGTTTCTGTTCAAGAAGCATTTCATACTGATCGAGAAAAGCTGCAAGTTGTGGTCTTCGCTGAAGTCCAACAGATAAGAAGTTCCCTCTGTTCTTCAGGACTCTTCAAATTATTCTAATCGATCTCAGTAGTGATGGTCCCAGGTCTTCATTGGGTCTTCAATTATCCAGTGTATTTTCCAGATTTTTTGGCATTGTTCCATGGACTCCTACAATTATTGGTATCACTGTCACCTTAATATTCCCCAACTTTTATTTTTAACTTTCTAGTAATCTTCAGGTCAATTTTTCGCTTTTCTTTGGTTTTACTCTATGATCTGCAGGAACGGTAAAGTCATGACATGTTTGTTTTTTATTGTTGACAACAACTTTGGTTTTCTAGCCAGTATTAGCAGATCCGTTTTTATCACAAGCTCAAAAAGAATTCAATGCGTTTCATTTTCTAAGGTAAATTCCGTTTTGTGCATATACCATTCGTCTATATGATGAAATTTTGGTCGATCTCACAATTCCCAGTAGATCGATTTCCCCACTCAATCGTTCCTGCACTTGTACTTTCTCTCAGGATTCGGTTATGTCGTTTATTGATTCAACTCTCTCTATCTCTCTTCTTTGTGCTTTCTCTTTTTCCTCTATTCATTCCAAGCATTGCACATTTCTCAATTCCAAATACCATACATATATATATATATATATATATATATATATATACGTGCGTGTGTGTGTGTGTGTGTGTGTGTGTGTGTGTGTGTGTGTGTGTGTGTGTGTGTGTGTGTGTGTGTGTTATTGTTATTATTGCTGTAAATGTTGCTTTAAGCTTAGAAGTTCTTCCAAGATTTTTCTTTGGATTCTCTTTTTTAAAATCCTTTTTAAATCTCTCTGGAACCTTTCCAAGCTCTCCAGTAATGCTGAATAGTGACGTAACTTCACAATTTCACATAAAAATTCAGTTAAGATATCTTAGTTTGTATCATTAAAATTGTGATACAAATGGTGATGTCAATTCAGAAATCGACAAATCCCTTTTTATTCAGTTGCCTGATCGATAGTATATATATGCTCAATCGGTCAATTCTTCCTTTGGTCAGCCTATCTAATTCTTATTCCTTTTTTTTTAACTTTAAAATATTCTTTCTTTCTTTCTTTCTTTCTTTTTTTCTTTCTTTCTTTATAGTTAATTTCTTTCATTTTTTGGCTTTATTTAATTTAAATTTTTCTTCTTGCCATTCCTTTTTTTTTTCTTTTCTTCTCTTTTACCTTTCATTTGTTTGTTTGTTTGTTTGTTGCTTTCTTTCTTTCTTTCTTTCTTTCTTTCTTTTTTTATTTCTCTTTCGAGTTAATTCATAATTTCTATTTTCCTGATCTATCTATCTATCTATCTATCTATCTATCTCCTTTTTTTTATCCGTATTTCCTTTCAGCTTTTTACTGTTGCACTTTTCAAAATCAATTTGTACACAGTCACAATCGATTTCAGCAACTTAGTTAAGCTTTAAAATCTTATTTTTTCGCAGTGTTGTTTCATTGTTTATAATCTACCGCTTCAAATTGTAACAATAGTTTAAGATAAATATTAAAAATGAAATAATTGATAAAATTGTTTTGTCCGCTTTTATTCATTTTGTTGAATATAATACGAATATGATCAAAATTTATTTATTATCCATGTCTGAATTTTTTTTTGATTATCCTTATTATAATTTCTTGCTTTTAGCCTATACAGTCGTGATCAGATAACAATACGGAATCTCTCGAAGTGAATTAGCAAGGATTTGATGTCTTCAAAAATGCATCTCATTCTACGTTATAATTATCTGAATGCACGATTTTAATCAAACCCGTATTTAAACTGCTATGACGTAAATCATTTGACGCGCATGTGAATGTGACTTGTGCACGCAGTTGAGGAATAACGGCTGCATGATGGGAGACACAGAGAAAATGTAACCTCGAGTGAACAGTAATCAGCCTATTTCACTTCCTTCTTGGGTCTTTGTCTGAATTGAGATCAATGACGTTTTTGTGTACAAGGACGTCCATCATTTCGATTCGTCATTTTTGCAATAATCGTCGAAAAAAGCCATTCTCTCTCTTTACTAGTTACACTAAATCTCATAGATTGATGGTGCGCGTAGCTTAACGGTTACCATTGGAGGGAATGGAATTAACGACCCGAGTTCAAATCCTGGCTCAGGCTGATTGAGTTTCACTTTGCAGCCATTTCTTTGGTAAACGCCTGAAACTATCTCTATTTGCTCCAGCGATGGGTAAATTGTTAGGG